>JAPKLX010000082.1:233669-272434 GCA_026898415.1 Leonotis leonurus | reverse complement strand
CATCAAAGGCATACTTTAAGGAATAAAGTACAAGGATATCAAAATTCCTGTACTGCGTATCATTCCCAGTATGGCAATACATTGTGAAATCCCGTGAAAGGTGGTAACAACTCGCATTTGGCAGCACGTATCTCAGCAACTCTGCCATGCATTTAATGCAGCCATTAATGCGTTGAAAAAGAGTACCTTCGTCTCCAACGGATAGTTTTCTTCTTGAGGCTATAAATACCACCTTCATCTCCAGGAATGAGCACGAGAATTCAAGCGAAAAAAAAAAAACTGCCATTACTCTGCTCAAATTACTTCAAGCTATCAACGTTCAAAGCACTCCTTCAAAATCAAGAATTCTCTTGAGTGTTTTCAGTTCTTGAAGTTATTATTTTCTGGAAATTTGTTTTTACCAAAACCCCAAGTTAGGATCTAGTTTTGATCCGAAAGTTGTAAGATTTAGATTGTAGTTCCTCAATCTAAGAAGTGTAATCTCAAGTTGTTATCTAGTTTTGATAAAGCTTGAGGCTCGTACTCAACGAGTAAAAAGAAAGGAGACATAGTGGATTTCAATCTAGTTTTGATCGAGCCGTGGACGTAGGGAGGTTTATCCCGAACCACGTTAAACACCTTGTGTTCGTACTTTCGGTTTTACTTTATTATCATATTTTTTCATACTCTTGCATTAACTTGGTTGTGTTAAAGATTGGCTAAAGAAAACGTTTTTAATACAAAGAGCATTAACCACCATATTCCGCACACAATTTTAATCAAGTTTAAATCTGTGTTCATTACTCTTGATTATTGTCATTCACGTGTAAGGTACTGCTTGAGTAAAATTTAATCTTCCTGACAAGAAGATTCATTTGACTAACCCTAGCTATCTTTACTGTTAAAGTGTGCTAATACCTTACATTTCAACTGTGAACAAGAAAACCTAAAAAGTTTTGAATTGGTGTATTTCCCCCCCCCCCCCCCCCATACACCAATCTAGCTCTTTCGGGACCAACAAAAGATCTCCTTCCAGTCCTCGTACATGGGCCAACTCTTTTTGTGGATTCTTCTTGCATTCACATCAATCTATATTCAAAGCACCATAAATTAATTTATATCCAAATCAGTTTAAATTCATATCAAATCAATATTTAAAAGACAATTACCTTAAAAATGGATTCCCAAACTGAGTCATCACATTCAACTATGTAGGTTCCGTTCATATTGAAACCTACTCCGCTTAGGTTCAATAGGGTGCACAGAGAGTTGTAGTCTTTCTTCCAAATCGACAATTTTGAGTTCATGTGCGGAGTAGCTTTCAGATCGGTTCCCGACAACTTCTTCTTGAAACTTTCCTCTAACTTGTTGAGATATCCAGCTCTGAATCCGTTGTCGGACTTCCATCCTTGAGCAACTAACTCTTTCATCGCCGTAAGCAAAGTCTCTTCTTCCTTTGGAGTCCAAACTCTTCTCCCCTTTTCAGACCTTTTATTCCGACCGCTAATAACATCGCAACTGCCTAAATCATAAACATAAACAATGAGAATTTGTACATAACCTGTCACTACAGAACATGAAATAAAAACAGAACATGAAATAAGAAACAAACAGAACAATAATCCATTAAATTTATAACATCAATGTCCAAACTTATTAAGTATTAAACAATGGCTAAAACAAAATCTCATGTACCGTAACATTATCCCTAAATCCAATTATCCCTAAAACCAAATCGAAATGAAACTGAATCCATTAAACTTCAATCCCTAAAACAAAATACAAATTCAATCCCTAAAAAAAACACAAGGAACCCATAAAACAAAAACCAATTGGACGAATTTGTTCTACTACAAATAAATTAAATCCACACCAATTAAGAACTCTATCTACTCCATTCAATTTGCTCGATTTGACAGAGAGTAATAAGTAGAATTATTACCTTCTTCAGTGGAAGCCATCCGATTTTCCTTCTACTTGGATTCAAATTTCCACGACCAAGATTCCCACGACCGAGAGCACCACGATGATGTTTCGAGTTTTGATTTTCTTCCCTTCTCCTTCAAAACAAAAACTTGGAGCCAATTGTTTAATCCCGTCTTTTTATCTCACGCCACATAAGTTGGATTAATAATAGGATCCTTCTATTATGTCTACCAAATGACATATTGTTCTATCTGATCCTTTAATGAGTGCTACCAAACAGCGTATTAATTAATTTGGCCTACTTATTTGTGTCTACCAAACACTTTATTAAGTTATCTTACATTTTCATTTTATCTACCAAACAACTTATTAACTACTATTCATATTATTTATCATGGCACTATTCATATTAATTATCCTATCCTTCTTCATCTAATCAATCCTACCAAACGCAGCCTAATAAGCCTAATCTTATTAATAATATATAGATTATGTCAAAACATATTATATCGCTTTAGCATTCATTACCCATGCAACAATATATGAAAGAAAGATGGAATTTACATTTGAAACTCGGCAAGTGACAGTAATTATTTAGAGAACTAATTAGAGATGGTTGCATAACAAATTGTAGATATATTCATGATATTAGGTTTCGGGTTGGTAAAATTCAGAGCGTAACCATTAAAATAATTACGATCCTGAAATCGAAATCGAAACGTTAAATATTGGATCTGCCGAACTCGAATCGTTAAATTATAAATGACTCCGGATCAAAAAAAATATCCATGGATATTTTTGGGTATGTGTCACTCAAAGTATTGATAAGATTCGTGTTCTATTCACCCATTCCTTAAAATGAATCTAAATTCTAAATAATTCATTGTTATTTTTATTTTTCATTTTTTTTCAATTATATGATACTGTTAAGTTATAATTCTGTTAATTGCTAATAAGAATTATTATAAATATACTATTAGCGATATACTATAATTCTGTGAATTGCTAATAAGTATTATACATCAAACTTTATAATTTTAGGTATAATAATTCACATAATTATTATACTTAATAATTCACAAACTTTTTACATATAATTATTATACATCAACCTTTACTTATAACATCTTGTATCGCTAATTATACATCAAACTTTATAATTTTAAGTATTTATATTTCAAAATTATTATAAATATATTAGACATCACAATTTGTATAGCTATTCATGAAATGAGTTACAATTATATTTAAAATAATAACTTAAAATTAAATATATTTTCCTTTGAAGCATTCTCTCATTTTGTCCATACAACCAAAACCTTCTTATCACGTTTGTTTCAAGCAAATTGAATTCATATATATATATAAATTTTTTAAGATAAAAGAAATTTGAAAAAAAGAATGAAATTTTTTTTTTATCAGGTCGGCCTGGGTTAGAACCGAAACCGTACGGTCTGGAGTGATCATGACCGAGTTTGGACGGGCCTGGAACATGAATTGAAACCAAAACTGAAATTATAACTTTGAAATGAACGGATTTTGATCAATTTGTGGTTCAGTCCGAATTTTACTCACACATTGACAAGCCTACATAAGAGAGGGGAGATTTTTGACAAATCTAAACCTACCAAGAGTTGATAATCAATCATACCTTTTGGAACATTTGCAGAGGTTATATTATTATATGTTGTTATTGTTTATTGATATGGAATATAAGATTTTTATTATGTATGACGTAGGTGCTTGATCATCACTGGTTTACAAGTGTTAGTGATGAGTAAATTTGAAATGGATCATATGCAAATTTGAAAATAAAGCCCCTTAATTCAATAATTCGGGGCTTTAATTAATCATAGAGTTTTAATTAGGCCTAATAGGTTAGGGTTTTAATTAATCCTAAAGTTTTGTTTTCGGTTGACAAGCCTTTTAATTATGGCTAGAAATTCGTTTACACCTTAAATAAATTATCGACGGAGTTAGAACTCTCGGTCTCATCATGTGAGATTAAAAATAAGTTTTTTACCATCAACCTTATAATTCTTGAACAAAAATATTTTTAATGCAGTATTTGGTTAGTCGAGATTAAATTAGTTTGAGGTTATTCAAGATTGTATTGTAATCAAAATTAATTTTATTATATAGGGTAGGTTAAGACTCATAACACATGATTAATCATACGTGACATTATCTCAAAATTAAGTTTCGGAGTTTCGAATAAATGTTAAAATTAATTTTAAAACACAATTATGACAACCACACAACTCTAAGAGTTTGTTTGATATTTTAGGTTAATTATACTATAATTAACATGACATGAGATGAGATGAGATGATGTATAATGATTTAGGTTTGAAACAAAACTTTGATATACCCAAATTGTCCCTGACAAGTGTGTATTTGTTAAATTGTGATATCTTATAAGAATCCTTGGTTACCAAATAATATGTGGACGAATCTCATGAATTTCATATTCATATTTTTGTACCTTCCCTTCCCTTCGTCTCCTCTGTTTTCCTCCTCAATAATACCAATCTCTCTCACAGGAACAACACTCAACCACATATAATTGTATTTTTGAACCAGAAAGCATGATGCTTGATGAAGTTAAAATGGTAGGGGAAGACGGCGAGGTAGTGAATTTCGGTCAGTTGTACAAATTGATAAAAAAAATGAGATTCATAGAGGAAACACAGCTGGGTTTAGTGCTAGTTCCTCTTGGACTGGGGGTGCTTCTGGCCTACCATTTCTGGCTCATGCTCACAATCAAACGCAATCCTAGGAGGACTGTGATTGGCCTCAACGCCGAGAGCCGTCGCATCTGGGTTTCATGTATGATGGCTGTCAGTACTTCTCCCCTTTTCTCTTCCATTATTACTTCACAATGCTACTTCTGCTGTTTATTACTCTAGCTGCACTGTCTATTGTCGTTTTATTGCTCGTTATTTGATAGTGGAAGTATGAAATATTGAGTGGGTGAGCTATTGCATAATTTGCATTGCAGTGGGAAAAGTCAATTTAAGTGATGATGTTCCTTTTTGCGGACCAGTTTTACGCGAGGGTTGATAGTTTGTGAGGTTATTTTATTGGTATGAGAAAATTCAAATCTGCTCGTGTCGGTCAATCAAGCATTGAAGGTGGAGTGAGTTTAATTTTTTAGTTACCTTTCTAAAAACACTTTGTGATGATCTACAGTAATTATTTAGTTTACACTAACTGAAGATGGATAGTTAGGTTCTTATATTAGTACTACTTAAGAATAGGTGGTGGCTGAAACATGGATTCACTTGCAATTTTATCGAAATTAATGAGGATATTTACTTCAATATCTGTTTTCTCATTATCATGAGGGCCTTCTCATTTATTCATTATTTTGAAAAGTTATCAAATTATTTAATTTCACTTGGACATTGAATCAGCAGTAAAGATCCCTTGACATTAGGAAGGGTTCAAGTTTGTCAAAATATGGAATATAGTTTGGCTTGTTTTTCTATAGTTTTTATGAGATTCATACCCTTGAAACTTAGCAGAATTTGAATTTTTTAATGCGTTAGCAATAGTACTACAATTTGGAATGACTTCTTGTGCAGTATCACTTTTATTGCTGTGCTTGTATCGGTATGCAATTGCATGCATGAGGGCTCATGGAATCAATTAGACACAAAAAGTACTCGTTTTGGATTAGAGAGGTTCTGTTTTCTTACAAAACTAGTTCATGTTGTATCACATCCGGTGCCAACACAATAACCATATAATATAGTTCCAGAATAATCCCTACTACTTGGTTCTGATTGATTACATTGCGGGATGTAAAACATTGGGAATTTTAATTATTTATAACTTTTTAACTTTTAAGAACAAGCTTAGTGAGTTGTAAGATAGAGGTCTTGGACTTGAGTAGAGAATTGAATACCGGCTATAATTGTTTTTCTACTATGCTGCTGATGGAGAGAGTTTTCTCATCCCCCTTTGTATGTCATTGTCAATTTAATATACTCTTAAACAGATATATAATATACAGTAAGGTAGTAATCGGAATAAAGATGTATCATCTCCTACCACAAGTCCCTTTTTGAGTAAAAGTAAAAGCTGATCAATGTTATAAAATGTAAGACAGATGACTGACTTCTGTGAATGGATCATGATATAAGTTGTTAATATGATAATGGCTCTACTTAATTATGTTCTTGAAATATATGATAATGGCATTGTTCTACCTCATGTTTGGATGCTAAAGGATCACTCTATAAGAATGAAGTTTGAATGCATCTGACTGAAGTTGATCAAAATATTACAGGATCCATTAAAAAATGGTGTTTTGGCAATCCAAACCATACGCAACAATATAATGGCATCAACACTTTTGGCTACAATAGCCATAACTCTCAGCTCTCTAATAAGTGTGTATGTGAGCAATCAATCAAGCTCTTCTTGTTCTGGCTTGAAGTATGGAGAAGAAATTTCGGCAGTGACTTCTGTGAAGTTCTTTGCTGTTTTGATCTGCTTTCTTGCTGCGTTTCTGTGCAACGTACTCTCTATAAGGTACTACGCCCACAGCAGCTTTCTAGTCACTGTGCCAACTTTTAGAGACCGAAAGGATGCCATTGAGTACGTTGCAACGAACCTAAACAGAGGCGGCCTCTTCTGGTCTCTTGGCCTACGAGCATTTTACTTGTCGTTCCCCCTCTTTGTCTGGGTTTTTGGGCCGATACCGATGTTTGTATGTTGTTGTGTGATGTCGTTTATCCTCTATTTTCTCGACACTACCACTAGCTTTACAAGGGATCTGTATAATCATTCTGTAACTTCACAAGACTTGGAGGATGCTGCTATTCAACCAGGTAATTTATGAATGTAATACAACTTTTTTGTAGATGACAACAGGAAGGTCCCAACTTCTTTTGCATTATTCATTAAGATTGATGGTCAATGAAAATTTTAATTCTTAGAGTTGGTTCAATGCATAGAGATAATTTTAGTTTTGTAAAACGATAAATTATAAAGTGCATATTTTCTAAATACAAAATGAAAAAATAGTTAAACGTACAATTATATATCCGTAATTAAGCTGTATTAAAAGAAATTTAAAACCACGTCTATCTTGACAATTTTGTAAACATGCATATTATTTGCATCGTGATTACATCAAGAACAACAGGTACAATAATTAATCATGTAGCTCATTAATTATTTGTTTACTAAAGGGCATATTTGGTAGCCAAGATAAGATATAGCATGATAAGATTAAATTTGTATGATGTATAAAGATTATTTTAATGGATGATATATCAAATGTACCCTATTGTGTAAAAACTATCCTATAAATGCCCTAAGTGTAAAAACTATCCTAAAAATACCCAAAATGTCTAAAATACCCTTAATACCCTATTGTGTAACACGCCTATCTCTCTCATACATATATGTCACGGTCAAATGAACATCTATACTAAATCTACATTATATTATTCAATACATTAAAATAAAGACACCAAAAAAAAAAAATTAAAACCCGGACGCTAGAAATGAAAACCCGGACGTCTAAAACTAAAACCCGGTCGGTTATCGTACAACATACGAATCGTCCGGGTTTTACTTATTTTCAAGATATTTTTATTTTTTTTAATAAATTAACTATACTATATTTATTTAACAACATGCGTAATAAATTGAACAATAAACATATACTTATCGTGACATATATGTATGAGAGAGATAGGCGTGTTACACAATAGGGTATAAACCTATAAACGAGACCCTAAGTATATGTTTAAATATACTAGAAAATGAAAATAAATATAGGATAGTTAATTTAGTAAAAAAAATGAAAATAGCTAGAAAAGAATGAAAACCTGGTCGGTTCGTATGTTGTACGAAAACCGACCGGGTTTATGAAGAACACGTCCGGGTTTACGTTTTGAACGTCCGGGTTTTATTAATTTTTTTTATGTCATTATTTTAATGTATTAAATAATATAATGTAGATTTAGTATATTTTCCGTGTTAAATAAGTATAAAAGATGTGTAAGTGTGACCGAGAATGGTGTGTTAGGTAGTAAGGTTATTTTAGACATTTTGGGTATTTTTAGGATAGTTTTTACACTTAGGGTATTTATAGGATAGTTTTTACACAATAGGGTAGTTTTCATCATTCACCCTATTTTAATCTCACTCCTTCCTTATGATTAAAATATAGAGGGAAATGGTGATTTTGGCAGGGACCTAGTGTTTAATAGCGGACCAACGTATTATTCACATTTGCTACCAAACACATGATTTGGTAAGATAATTTAATCTAATCCTATTATATCTTGTCTACCAAACAAGGCCTAATAGCAGGGGCGGAGCCACAGCCACTAATGGTGGGGCTATTGCCCCACCACAAAAATTTTCACTTAGTACTAATTATATCAAAAATTATGAATATTATGTGTGATTTATCAAAAATATCAAGATTTTGCCCCACCACAAATTAAGAAAAATAGGGGCAATAATTTTGCCCCCCGTACATTCGGGGGCCTGGCACCGCCCCTGCCTAATAGTATTAATCAGTAATCCAGAATAATTTCTAATAAAATTTCCAGAATAGTTACTACGTACTTGGGAATGGTAAATTACTCAAGCTTTAGTGTGCATGGGCGTAAATAATTATTTTCTGAGATTGATTATAATTAGTATTAATTAAAAAGACGTATTTCTTTCAATAAATATTAATTTATTGAATTTATGTGTCCCAGTGATTGAGTTGACTAGTAGATTTAATTATTATTATTATTATTATTATTATTATTATTATTATTATTATATGCATTTTCTGAGAAGTGTCAACTGTAGTAGATAGTAAAGGTTGTATTTTTATGACCACTTCATATCTTAAAGTAGATGGGATTGCATGCGGCTTAATGGCTAAGTAGAAGCGCACATAAATTTCATCACCTAGTTACATACTACAGAATGATAATGGTGGTGTTTACGATTATAGTTATGGTTTGAATGGTAATTGACCCGTTTGGTTGGTTTTATTATTTCAAAATTATAATCGAATTGTGGTTACATCGATTAATGATTTGGAACTGAAACGGTGCAGGATAGTTCCAATATCCAACCACCTTAAAAATGTGCACTTTTATATGATTTTACAAGTTAAAATGTAATTCTATAAGTTATTAAACAATTATTATATATAATATAAGAAATAAAAATTGAATTATGATATAAAAAATCTATTAAAATAAATGTTGAAAAATCGCTAGTTCACAATTTCAAATATTTAGAACCAAAATCGAACTGTTTTCTACACAATTATGGTCCAATTCTGACTGGAAGGGTTTCTTTGAACACTTATACCTTGCTAGAAGGTAAATAAAATAAATAAAAGAAAAAAAAAACATAAAATAAAACAACTATCAACAAATAAAAAGAGAAATAGAAGAACAGGAGAACGAAAAACAAGAAGGTGCCACAGATATATAATGCATCATAACAGAGAAATAGAAGAACAGGAGAAAAAAAATAAAAATTCAATCATAACACAGATATATAATGCATGCTTGAATTAAACCAAGGTGCCGTGAAGGTGCAATTAATGGATGATTTGGTTGAGTAGAATTAAGAGATGAATATCTATATTCGGTGGTTTGGTTTGTTTGATAGAATTAATATGATTATCATCTTTAAAACTCTACCTTTCTATTCATAATCCTTCATTTCTTACCCCTTCGTATGAATTTAGTCCTTTTTTTATGCCTCTTAATCACTTAAATGTTTGATTATATAATCACGTCAAATTTGATGTAATTATATAATCAAGCATTTGAGTGATTAAGGAACATAAAAGAATTAAATTCATAATTTAAAAAAATGAAGGATTATGGATACAAATAAAAAGATTTAAATGTGATAATCCTATCAATCAAACCAAACAACTCTCATTGGTGTGGTTCGATTGATAGGATTGATATGATAATCTTCATTAAATCTCAACTTTTATATCCATAATCCTTCACTTTTTACCTCTTATTATAAATAGAAAAGTAGATATTTAATTAAGATAATCCTATCAATCATATCCATAACGAATCCATATGTATGTGTATATATATATAATGAAACCAACCTCTTTAAAATGAAAGTGATCAGTATGTAGGGAAAAGAGATATAATGGAGGAAAAAATGGGATGTGTATATAGATAAATGGTGTGATGAGAGAAGAATAAAGAGCACAAAGGAGTGAGATGCACAGATATTAATTTGAATTGCATTTACATCATCTGTGCTCTCTATCTTCTGTCAACAGCAAATTATATCAATCACCATTAATATTTCCTCCATTAATTCAAACCCATTTCGAACTTATTATCTATCTAGCTACTTCTCGAACAATATGTGTGTGAGTGTGAGTGTGTGTGTGTGTATGGAAGTAGAGAAGTGATGGGTCGTATGTTATTGTATATATATATATTTGTATGTGAAGAATATGACTACTGCAGCATCACTAGAAGATGTATTTATAGGAAGGGAGTAGTGTGTGTTTGTGTGTAGTGGTTGAGTTAGGGTATATGTTATTGTATCTTAGGGAAGTAGAAATGGTGTATGCATAACATTGCATGCAGTATATATATATGTACCATACAGATATACAATTGTCACGAGAGTTGAAGGAGTCAAATTGGTTAATTTGCATACAATAATTTTGCAACAAACTCTATATCCATATCATGTCATCAAAATTGGATGGGATCAATGTACATTAATAATGTACCCATTACTCAATTATTCGGAAGATCACAGATGAGATATGTTATAAGGTCATGAATCATATGCTTATTACAGTTGAGTTTCCACTTTAAATGCCTATTAAATTAGTATGTCCCAAAAAAGAGTAGGTTTGGTATGGAAATGCACAAAATCCTAACTTTTCTTGATTGCCTTGTATAAGGGCAAGTCAAGTTCTGCTCAAATTGATAAATCAAGTTTAGCTTGAGATAGCAGGTCGATGAATCCTATAAGGGAGTTAATTCGTTGCTCAGATTATCTCTTAAGTCAGAGTGATGGTGATATGGTGTTATCAAATTGATTGGTAGCTTGATGGAGCTGGTTAGCTGATCTGTTTACGACAGGTCATGTGCGGAATTTTAGTGATCTGTTGGTTTCTCTTACACTAATAAAAAAATTCAACTAAGTCAAGTGTTATTTAATAGATTGATTAAGATTCACAACTCGTTTCTGATGAATAACTCGACGGTAAACAATGACAGGTCAATGAAATAGTAAAGTGCAAAATGTAAAGAACATACATTTAACATGATTTAGGAAACCGCCTATGTCCACGACCAATCAAAACAACTTTGGATTCCTCTTTTGTTTATATTGGCTAAGTATTAATCACAAGATCAGTCAAATATAGGCAAGTCTTCGTGCACAAGTTATGAATCGTGACCTTTACAACTTATATCAAAACTAAATCTCTCTTGATCTTACAAACTTTCTTCTTTTACATAGATTAATACAAATAAAGCTATGGAAGGTTCCAAATCTACAATATAGTTATATGAGTTTGGGTTTTTATCTAAGATTCAACACTTGAAAAAAAAAATCTTTATGTAGAGTGAGTGTTGGATTTTTGTATAAGCTCTGAAGAATTCTTAGCAGCATTTAGGCTCTCTAATTTTTCACACTTGGAGAATTACTTAAAAGTATTTATAGGAATCATATTTGAAAATTAGTAGTTAGAGCAACATTATTGAACACTAAATGCAAAATTAGTATTTGGTGCTGATTGAACTTCTAGCCATTTAATTTCGTCTTACTTAGCATCTGACGTTGCCATGAACAGGTCGTCTCTGGATCTATTTATACAGATCACTCCAATCTTAGTGTGCCACTCACTGTTTCTATGAAGTAGAACACATATCATATGATTTTCATTTTGGACAAACATTTTGTCGAGTTCAGTTTCGACATGATAAAAACATATTATTGTTAAGGTAAAAGTTTTGAACTTGATTACAAATTTGAACTCAATTTAATTGTTAACCAGCTCGAAACTCAAACAAGTATAGTCCATAATTCATATAGGACCGTTCCACCGACCGCGATGGGCACAACTTAACATGCCACGGTTGATGCTGTAATGCCACCTCGGCATACGAGTCATTATACTTTTTGTATTATTTTGTATTGAATAATATATTAAACTATATCATAATCAATAAACCCTAGTCGGAAAGTGAGAATTGATAAATATTTTATTACAATTATATTATTTATCTACGAGTGTATTAAGTCCTCCCGCCGCGGACGAGTGAACATTTTTGATGATCCATATTGGTACAATTAGTGAGTGTGTCACGGAAGAGTCTACCGACTACCATGCATTACATGTATTAAAGGAGTAGTTGAGATCAAATTAATTTAATTTATTTTTTAAATTATTTATTTTTTCTATTTTTTATCCATAAATAGTATTAAAAAAAAACAGGTGATATGTTTTAATCTAAACTCCTAATTTTTAGGGGTATAAGAGAATCAAACCATTCGTTAATTATTCGGAGTTCGACTCGATAAAAGTTTGCTCGAAATTTATCGTTTACTAAACAAACCGAACTTCTGCCTCGAATCGAGCTCGAATAATTTTTTGAGCCGAACTTGAGC
This sequence comes from Leonotis leonurus, assembly GCA_026898415.1. Taxonomy (NCBI): domain Eukaryota; kingdom Viridiplantae; phylum Streptophyta; class Magnoliopsida; order Lamiales; family Lamiaceae; genus Leonotis; species Leonotis leonurus. The sequence goes on along the minus strand of JAPKLX010000082.1, from coordinate 259,882 downwards.
CTAATGATATTCGGTTCAAAAGGTTTATGAACATTTCAAATATGTTTTAACGAACATAGCTTTAAATAGTTCACGAATTTTGTTAGCAAACTTGTTCACGAACCTTAAAAACGAGTCGAGCTTCGAATAGTTCGTGAACTTTGTATACGAACTAGTTCACGAACTTATCTAATTAATATAAAAATACATATTAGCAAAATAATTTAATAAACGAGTTTTTTAACGAGCTTAAATTCGAATATTTAACGAATTCGAGCCGAGTTAGATATCGGATTTGAATTTATCATTAAATCAAATAATTAACGAATCAAACTCGAACCGAGCTCAAGTCAAACTTGAGCTTTCAAATTTTCAAACGAACGGAACTCAAACCTGATAGTATTCGATTCAGTCCATTTCTATTACACTCTAGTGACTTTAATACATTTGGTGTTGGGTGGAATTTTCAAGAGGGTCAGTCATTATTTATAATAACTCTATAAATATATGGATGGAGAAAACAGTGTTTAAGGGATGGAAAAGAAAGAAAAATAAATAAATAAAAGGACCAAAGTTTGAAGAGAAGAAGAAATATAATTCCCGGCGGGAAACAAAGAAATGGCTGAAGAAGTTTCATTTCATTCTGTTCTATCTTTCAAATTCAAACACCCAGCAAGCACTTCCTCTCTCTACACAACAACCCAACTGCCAAAGGGTCTATGGAAGGTTGCAAAACCGATGCCATTTTTGAATCCCTAAATCTATGCCCACAGCTCTTCATCAATGAGGTTCTCAATGCTGTCGACGGTGCGGTTGACGACGCCTTCGAATTCTTCCTAGAGTGAGAACCTTTTTACCTCCACTACCTTATTCATTAACTTCGACCTCATTTTCTCTCTCATTCCTTTCCAGAGAGGCTTCTGCGCGGCTCAAATTGGAGGGTACCCATAGATCCGCGGAACTCAGCAAGGTTTTCTCCAACTCACAATATCTTCTAAAGTTTCATATCTTTTTAAATTTTGCAACTCTGAATTCTGATTAGGGGTTTTCTAAATTTTTGATCTTTAGGGTGTTTCGCACATTCGAGATTCGGTTCAGTCGACTCTCGACCATCAATTGCAGAAATGGGAAGAGTATTGCCTTCGGTTTTGTTTTGGCTTGCCTGAAGAGTTTGAGTTGCCCAAATCTGTATGTTTTCGTAAATTTCTTTTTTCTCCTGATTAATTAACATAGTTATTTTCTCGATTTTAGATTTTAAATTTCTTCCACATTTAAGCCCCCAAAGCTGGTTTTAGAATTTAGGTTTCTTCGACATTCGAGTCCGCAAGATTCTGATGTGCTTTAATAAGAACTGAAGTTTTTTCATGCCCACTTATCTGAAAATTGGAAGAGAAATCTGCATTGTAGTTTAGTATTGCTTCTGGGGGGAATACACTGGTGATATGCATCTGTACTCCAATTGCTAATGCTTAAGCTGCGGTATGACTTATTTAACTATCTTAAAAGAAAATTCAAGGGACTTGACAACTACTTTATGTTCCAAAGATTATCATGTAGTTTCATCACTGGATGCCAATCAATTATAACAGAAATCCCTTTAAGTCATCAATTTGTTAGCCATAATTGAATTTTGGAATCACACTTAGTGATCTTCATTTTCTTTCAAAAACTGTTTATGAAGTCCTTACTGGATATTACATTGTTAGGATGACTCACATGGCGATGATGGGTTGGACCTTGATGCTGGTGACGCAGAGCTGGATGCAGAATTGAAGTCCTTACGTAATACGCTTTCTCTGGTAACTGCTACTCTTAATATCAGTAGAAATTTTTGCTTGTGCTTAGCATATATGATTTGATAACTGCTTCTCAAATATTTTCCTTCTGAAAACCTACATTTCTGACACAGGTTGGAAAAGAATCTGCTGAGCTTACACGAGAACTCCATGCATTGGAGAGGCAGTCTTTGTCAAGCAATCAGTCTGCTGGGTCTATTGATGAAGCAGTGCAGTTATACAAGGAACTGGATGTCAGCCATATGTATCAAGGTATTATAATTTTGAATTTTACGTGAACTACCGATCAAGCTGGTATTATATGTTTGTTGGATCAGTAAAGTTACCTTCATTGGGAAATTCGATTTTGTTGTGGGTGGGGGTTAAGTTTTGCATGCTTCTAATCTCGCCTGTTATATGATTGAAAATAAGAAAATAAATCAGTCTCATTCTTGGTCAGTATTAGTTAACCCAAAACAAATACCTTCTCAGCATGATTACGGTTACTAAACGTCGAATTGTTGTTGTACTTCTGATCTAAATCATGAGTTGCTAAGTCAGTCAACAAAATAATGTATTTGATTGTGTATCTATCTTACAACCTGCCCACTCAAGATAGCACTCAAAATAGGAAGTAGTTAGAGAAAATGTACTCCTTCCGCCCCCCATAAGCATGTGCACCAAATGTCGGCACGGGTTTTAAGAAAAGTAGTTGAATGTATTGTGAGTAAAGAAAGGATCCCGCACATAAAGTAGTTACAAAAATGGAAAGTGCAAGTTTATGGAGGACAGGCAAAAAAGAAAAACTGTGCATGTTTATGAAGGACTGAGAGGGTATAGTATAAACACAGAAATTTACAAGAAAATAGTTCTCTATCATTAATATTTTGGGCTTCTGCAACAAAAGTTGTAGCACCTTTATGAAAAAGACTGTTCTTTCTCATTATGTAATGTGTTTAGGCTTTAGCAACTGCAATCAGCTGGAGATGTGGGTTGGTGAAACTTGAAAGTGCTACAAACTTAGATAAACATGATGCTTTTTTTCTTCTTCAAATTTTGCTATTTTTCCTGCTTTAGCAATGTCCTACCAAATTATGCGTGCAGAGTCAGGATTTTGCTACTACATGATATGCTGAGAATGATGTGATTCTTTTTCTAGAAACAATTTGGGGGTGCTTGCTATTGGTTTTGGTGATGAAGACTAGGCATGGAATAACAAATCTTGGTTGCTTTACTGTATGATCCTCACAAATAATGATTTATCATCAATTTCTTGGGATGTTCCTTACAAAGTTTGAAAGAGAAAAATAGGCAGTTTATTTGAGCAGGCTTCGAGCACTCATTTGCACCACGATTGTTTCATTTCTAAATCCGATTTTCATGTGCTCTCTCAACAATTGATAGTCTTACCTAGATATTGCTAAAACCAAACTCCAACTAAAATTAAATTCGCATTATTCAGGTGTGGAAGTTGCTTAAACACTCTTTTGTTTTTTTTAATCTAGATCTCCTTTTCGACTGCATTTTCTAGAAATGTAGGCTGACTAATCTGCCACTTTCTGCCTTTTATCGGACATTCTGATACATGGACTATTATTGGCAATGATTGTTGTAATTTCTACAGAGCTGACAACTGTGGCATCAGAATTTCGCACAATATTGGGGAATCTAAAACGGAAACGGATGGAGGAAGTTGAACGTGACAGAATAGGTCATGGCAAAGGTAACTGTAATGCTAATTTAGAGATTTGGATGCTGAATCATCTCAAGATTGGATTGATTCGATTGTCAAACTGTGTTGAGATCTTGTAGGTCTTTCTGATGCAAAACTTGAAGAACTTAAGGACTTTCTCGATGAGATAACAATGTCGTAGTTTCTGTACAAGGCCATGAGACAATTTAGGCGGCCGCCTCAGATCAGGTCTCAAAAATATTTTCTGACCTTAGGTTTTTGTCATATATGTGTGAAGAAAACTTAAAACTATCTTATGAATAGTTGTAATTTGATTTTTTCTTGGTTATTATAGTATACAAACATCTTGTATTACCAAAAGGTGTCGACCTTTATACAATAGTGTTTCAGTTCATGCATGATCTTGAATTTGTATTCAATGTTTCAAAAAGTTTTCAATAGCTTAAAATGAAAAAAAGAAATAGACAAACTAATGATGACCATGTGTAGAATGTGTGATGGGATGATCAAATAACAAAGCAGAGAAGTAGAATGGAATTGAATTAAATGTAATAAAGAAAAATACTAGTAAAGAACGTAGAGTACAAGTGAGTGAGAAGTGATTAAGTAAGATGCAAGAAATAAGATTGAGAAAGAAGATGAATTAAAATTTATGAGGAGGTCGAATTCCAGACTCCTCATCAGGCGTGGTTTGGCGAAACTGAGTGGTTTCAATTTCTTCAGCTTCGCAATTCTCTTCCATCACTCTTATAAATGCATGTGTTGCCCATCCTATATACATATAATTCACATAACATGCATGCACAACCCCATGTATTAATTAGTTAAGTCTCGTATCTATATATACACACACAAGTGGATGGATGGATTAATGTATTGGTACGTACCGTAGTGGCAATTGGGGAATGGGAAAAATTGGAGGTAGCAAATGGAAGACACAAGTGATCCTAAGAGAGAACCAGCAAAAACATCGGTCCAATGATGCCAATAGTCGTCGACACGAGAAATGGCGACCAGTGCTGCAAATAGATATGGCATCAGCACTATGCATATCTTCGCTGCATGTCCTCTTTTGTCAAATACTTTTATCTTCCCACACAAATACCATGCTAGAAACCCTAATCCTGCAAATGACCCTGCCATCCATCCATCCATTAATATTTCATCTTCAAATCAGTTATATCTGGAGTAATATGGATCGGAAGAATTGAATTTACATGCAGAGTGGCCACTAGGAAAGCTTTTGTATCCCTCTTTTATAAGCTTATGCTCTCCAGTGCACATAACATCCCCGTTCTTTTTATATACCTAACCACACATTAATACCCCATCAATCCATCGCCTTAGTTTTTCTTCCACTTACTTTATAAACTCATCCATACCGCAATGCCATCAGGGAAGCATCGGAAAAAGAAGTTAGGGCGTGGACGTCCAACGGCATCTTTTACCGAATCTGTTATCACTGCGGTCACCAGAACGGAATACGAAAGCCCTAACCAACGTAACAGAGTTAATTCATTAATTCTCAATAAGAAATTATAAGAGACAATTAGTTAGGTACCAAGAACAGCATGGTGTAGATCATAAACATCCTTCTTGTGGTGGTAATATATCACAAATATTAAGCAGGGGAAGATCACTGCATACACCTACAAATACATTAACTTATAAGGCTGCATGGCATTGAGAGAGAAAACAAAATATATATGTGTGTATACCGGGACGGCCCACATGGGAACGGTGTCGGGTATTTTGAGAGGGTATTTGAGGTCGGTCATGAGGTCGGAGCTGATGTAGCGATGGAAGGGTTCGATCATGTTGAGGCCACCGTCGATGGAGGCCAGCAGCAGCAGAATCAGCCAATCCTGCATATGCAATCTTGCGAGTATGGCTCCATGTGATCTCACTGTGTGCCTTACGAAATGGTTTTCTCTTGGTCTCATCATTATATATATATATATATATTGCTCAATCTATCTCGACCTTTTATTTCTGTTGATCTTGATTTCTTATTTCTGTTGAACGAACACTTGATTCCAGTCTCGTCTTCTGCTCCATGCACATTTGAACTGCTGTCAAACGTTATTGAATCATGTATAGTATATTAAACATGATCTTATACAAATTAATGCAACATATGTATGTATGAGTGAAAACGTACGTAATTAAAGAATATATACTCGAACAAACAATATTTTTCATCGACCAGACTTTTCATGTTCATAACAATAATCACGAATTCATTATGTGTATTCATATTAAGGAGCTTCTTTCTTTCTTTCATCAAACTATCACGTAAAACAAGAAACTTGTAAATTACAGAACTATAAATTAATTTGCATATATATACAATTTTTTGGGAATATATATAATAGTGCATGTATAATGAATATAATGGAACGTGGAAATTAATCATAATATCGATCGATCCATGCATGGTGTGCATACCGACTTGTTATACTTTTATCTAAATATATATGCAGCATTGTGAATTGATGTTCTGGGAAATGGTTTCGTGAAATTGAGAAAATTATATATCATTGAGAAATATGAGATTTAATTCAAAAAAAATTAAGATTCTTGAAAGAAAGAATTATGATAAGACCATACCGTCGTGTAAAAGGAAACACCAGACGAAAGAATTAAGAAATTAATCACCAGGATATGATGTCTCGTGCATGAATCTTCAGAAATTTGAAAGGAAAATGCACTTCTTATTGAATACTAAAAATATACAGTAGAAACCAATTAACATACCATGTTTGTACCCCTATTATATATCATTGCATATAATAATATATATAATCGTCTTTTAATAGAAAAATATTTCATTATGAGAATCGATTTTGCGATAAACGTTAGCACATTATGATATATATAGTACTCAAGCGATTTTTTAATATTTACTAGCATGAATAATGAGCTAAATTGCACATGTAAATTAATTTATAAGGACCAAGGACTTAGAAAAATATGTAATAGAATATCTAAGTTAATATCAAGATAGTCGGATAACCTCTTAGTAGTGTTTGAAATAGAATGGTGACTAACTTTCAAATAAAAATTTTGAGCCAGCCAGTGTTGCAAGTCTTTTTTGGGTGAGGTTGAGATAATTTTTCTTATACTCACACAGTGACTTATTTGATCGGTCATGATTCTTTTTTTCAACACCTTTTAAATGAAAATTCAATGTATTTTATGCTATATTTTTACACTTTTTTATTATATATATAGTAATTCTTTTATTAGTACATACATATGAATCTTAAATATTAAATAATTAGATGATTCAAGTTCTTATTGAACATACTTATGAATCTTAAACATTAATTCACTAATATGAATTTTAAACATCAAATAATTGGATGGTGCAAGTTATTGAATATTCGGATGAATTTTAAACATTAAATAAGATGATTGAAGTTCCTAACATTTAATACTCATTAATATCTCTATATAATTAAATTTAAATTTATGAATTATGATGCAATTAATTAAAATTAAATGAATATAGAATATCTCTTTAAATTAATAAATTATTAATTTATCCATTAATTAATACTTCTCTAAAATTAATATTTTTTTCAAGTCACAACTGTATTATTTTATAAATATTATACGATATAATTCCCTCCTTTTATGTCTCATTGGTTATCGATTAAAATGCAATTAAATATTCATGATTAAAGAAGGTAATTATAAAGATGGATAGTAAGAAAAAGTAAGAAATTTAAAAGGTAGTTATAAACAAAATCTTAATATTTGGAAAGATAAATTTATTTTTAAACGAGAACACAATGGCTAGTAGTAATAATTAGGGATGACTATTTACTGGGCTACCGACGTTAATAGGAGGGGGAAATATGTTAAATTAACCATTTTAATATTGTAAATTAAAAGGGATAATAATTTTAAAATACATGAAATTTTTATGTTTTATTAATTTTAACACGAATTTTATAAACATTATTTAAAATACATGAACTTTAGTACTTACTCGATTTTTGATATATATATATATATCAAAAAATTATTTTCAGGAAAATAAATATTTTAGATAATGTTTTGTATTTAGTAATTGTGAATAAGATATATTCTTAAACCCTAAATAATTAATAATTGAATTGAAGGAAAAATATTAATAATTTAAAAACCATGTAATATGTCCCGATTTTGTGTAAAGTCAACTTTATGTCAAAAATCAAGTAAGAAAAGTTCGTGTATTTTAAATAATGTTTTAAAATTAATAAAACTTAAAAAGTTCATGTATTTTGAATAATTTAAAATCCACGTCAGATAAGTTGTGCCATATCAGTGTCGATTTTTGTGTAAAATCAACATTATGTCAAAAATCGAGTAAGCACTAAAATTCATGTATTTTAAATAATATTTTAAAATCCATGTTAAAATTAATAAAACGTTAAAAGTTTATATATTTTAAAATCATTATCCCAAAACAAAATAATAACCACATAAATATAAAAACAAAATAATAACCATGTTTTTATCTTATTGACATGAGTGTCCTTATTTATTGAAAAAATAAAAACAACTTCCATATTAACCGTGAAGGGTATGTTAGACATAATGGTTAATATTTTAATATTATTATATGCATACATGGTTAATATTTGGGTATAATATTGGAGTTGTTAAAATAAATGTTGTCCCTTCTTGGTATATGTATGAATATTAATATTAAATATTCATACCCTCAAAATGTACTCATATAAAATTATATATGATTCTAACCAAAATTATATCTAATATTTCTTCCGTCCACCAAGTTTCTTCCCGCTTTGTCATTTTAGTCCGTCCACCAAATTTCTTCTCACTTTTCTTTCTATTTTTTGCAACATCTTTTCCACTCACTACACTTTAATGTGGATCACATTATCCACTCAAAATACATTACACATTATCTAACTTTTTGTGGGTCTCATTCTCCACTCACTACACTTTACCCTTTACCAACCAAAGTCAACTCATTTTATTAAAACTTGTGTCAGGTCAAAATGGAAGAACATTGGTGGACGGAGGTAGTATATTTTAAATATTGAAATTATATATTTTTGCGGGTGATAGATACCCACGAGTGATGAGTGTCCAATAGGTGGTGGTTGCGGGTATCCGATGGGTGGCGGGATCATGGGTATCCGACGGGTGGTGGATATTCACGTAGTGGATATGAGTCATTTTAATAATCACGGGTATCTTCATTGTTAGAATTTAATATCCATTTAATTTAGTATGGGTATAATAATAATAATGCACTAATAAATAATTTTTTCAAATATAAATGAGTGATTGGGTTTTAAATGATGTAAAGAAAATATGGAAGGGAGAAAATTAATAATACCCAATTTTTAGAAAGTGTATGAAGAAAATATCCATTTCTAACAATACATGTTAAATATACCCAATTTTTTACCTACCTCTAACCTAATAATTATGTTTGACTACTTTCTACCTACCACCCACCCACCCACTATCTCTCTCCACTCACATTATTCCTACCACAAAAAATTCCTACCTCACTCTCCCACACTCTTTTCTCTCTCTCTCTGTTTTTTCTCTCCACTACCATACTTCTCTGCCGCGTCGCCGCTCAAACCACCACCGGAAGCTCTCGACGCCCAAACACCCATGGGAGACTCCGATGAAGAGATCACACAAGAAATTTAGGTAAATACCCTTCTCTTATTCAAAATATACATTGTTCACGGTATGCACGTTTGTTCATGTTTCTGTTTGTATTTTGATGCATAATTTGCATAAAATGTTAGATATTAGTCTTGTGAATGAGATAATAGTCCTACTGCCGGAAAAAACGCATCTACCACACATGTGCATGACGCGCGGTAGTTACGTTTTGTGCATTGTTTCTGGGCAGTTTTGAGATGAAATATTAGAACATAGTTTAGTCAATTCAATTATATAAATACCGTGCGGAAATATACAACTACCACACGTATAGCTCACGCGCGTTAGTTGCGTTGTGTAGGCTTTGTGTCGGCGGTATTTATACAGTTAACATATACATATTTTTCTTGTTCGAAATACCACAGTCTATACCCTAACGTATAACATCTACCTTGGGATCTAATTACGTGCATTTGTTATTTTTTCCGCACGGTATTTACATAAATATGTATAATTATGTATTATATTATTTTTATTAATAATACTTCTAATTAAATATTTTAGTTATGTAGGCATCGGAGCGTCCGTGGTATCGTAGGCCCGACTATGTCCATCGTACATCGGTGCTGAATACCTATTTATGATTAATTTATTAGAGGAAATTCATAACACCCTTCTTGAGGCCGGGGGTGATGATCTGCTTGATAGGTTTCGGAATGAGCCTTTCGGACATTTTATAGGGTGGACACTGGGCAACATTTGTTCTGCACCGCTGCATGACCAAGCCTCTCGTTGCATTTGGTCCCATACCGATATTTGGTTCCACATCAACGGGAGGGATGTGCAGTACACGGTACATGATCACGCGTTGATCACGTGGTTGAGATTTGGGCACTCTAGCTTCGACAACACTCATCCCCATGATCCTAGAGGCCTTCAACTTTTCGAGATGGCATGATGCGGCGGCCATTTGTCTGGAGCAAATTTGCTCAGGCGCTTTCGAAAGCACAGTATTCCCCACGATGATGACTTGTATGTAGTCGTGACCCACGTGCTGATGACATCGATATTCATCTTTGGGCATGACGCTCAGAAGATAGTCTTCTCGTGGCTGTGGACGCTGGCCTCAGACATGGACTCATTCTATGAGTACCCGTGGGGAGCGCATTCGTTCAAGATTCTCCAACATTATTTGAGAAAAATTCCGAATAATTTGAGATATCATTTCTACGGTCCTAGCTGTAAAGGGATGTCAGGTTAAGCTAAAATGTTGTTTGGTACGTAAATTATATTTTTTTGGTAACTTAATTCTTGTGTTTGGTAGAATGGAAATAAAAGATAGTAAATAAAAGTAAATTTCTATTTTAACCTCATAAAATGTGAAAGTACCCAAAATAACCTTTTTACCAAATAAATTATTATTTGCACATAACCCATATTCACCCCACACACTATCATTTTCATCAGAAAGTAGAGGAATGGTTTTGAGTTCTGCGATATTTTGGTGATGAACTAAAGGTAAATATTGTGTGAAGTTAGAGATTAAATTAAAAAGCTTCTTATATTGTATTTAGTCTGTGATTATTGTGTATTTGGTTGTAGGTTTTGTAGAAATTAGGGCGTGTGAATTTTGTAGAGTTGGTTGTTGCTGATGTATTGTATGTTGAGAATGAGCAGAGCTCTAAATGTTGTGTTGGTGTTGATTATTAGATGATTATATCTATATTATAAAATATATATGTTGTTTTATATGTTTTTGGTCTCGTGTCTCTCGTAATTTGGATTAATATCGCTTATTATTGTCGATCGAGTTGATACTTTGGTTGTCTTTATGTTACATTGTAGGTAAAGATCGTCATAAAAGAGTTAACGAGGCTCGAGAAAGAAACGAGACCAAAAGACGAAGAAAAGGGCAAAATGTGCACCTTGGCCGAAAGCGCGGAAGAAGTCAGCGCTGGGGGTCAGCGGTCGCTGACCCCCCAACGACCGCTGACCCAAGACAGAATTGGGGGCCAGCGGTCGCTAGCCCCCTAGCGCTCGCTGGGTGCGGGACAGAACTGGGGGCCAGTGGTCGCTGACCCCCCAGCGACCGCTGACCCTGCGCGCTGGCCCAAACAGAACGTTGGGGTAGCGCTCGCTACCCCCTAGCGAGCGCTACCCCTTGGCGCTGGATGACTTATCAGAGAGCCAAGGTAGCGACCACTACCCCCTAGCGGTCACTACCCAGACGGATTTTTCCTCTCCTATTTAAACCTCCTTCGCGATGCACATAGGGGACACTCTTCTACCAGTTTTTAATTCACGTTTTTATTTTCTAGTCTAGGGTTTAGACCACGAGATAAAACACTGTTAGTCTAGTTGTTATTTCATTATTCGTTCCTTTCAATTCAAGTTGTGGATTCGTTCGTGATTCAAACCCGGAGTACTTTAATGCATTATCTTTCCTTTCAATTCGTGAGTTCTTTTATTGCTTTCTTTAATGCTTTATGAATTATTTTCTTCTTGTTCTGCTTTTGATTAATTTCCAATTCTTTATCCAAACCTTTTCAATTATGTTAATTAATCGATTCAAAGCATGTTTAAATTCAGTTTCTTTAATTCTTCGTTCTTAGATTTAAGATTTAATTGCTTTCTTAATTCTTGCCTAGGTAATTCGTATTTTAAATTCTTTATTTTAATTCGCCTAGATAAAATCCAAAACCCTTCTTTTTAATTGCTTTCTGTTCTGCAATATAGATAAAGCCCTGCTTAGCCTTCCTTGAGAATACGACTTAGGATCAACTTACCTTTATACAACGAATTCGTACTCTTGCGAACTAGTTTATTTAATAAACTGTAAGTATATTGGCTGGAAAAATTCCCCGTGCCCAATACTGAATCCCTTTATCGGACAGTGGGTCTGGACTCAACAATGCCACGTACTACAGTTTAAAAATAAGTAGGAACATATGTATTTAATGAAAGTTATTTGACAAATAAAGATGGATTAGGGTAGTGCTTTGAAATAATATGAGCTTGTGTGTTAAGGTTGAATTGACTGATGAGTTGGGTTATTCTTGATGAAAAGTTAAGTATGAGTTATTTTGATTAAAAAAATGTGTGAATCTTCATATGCTTGAATATTGTATGCTAATATTTTGATTTTTTTTTTTGCGATTATTTATTGTTACAGTGATCAATTAAGAATTCAATGAGTTTCACGCAAGACGGTATGTCGGTTTTATAATTTTTGTAATGTTTAATGTATTTCAAATGTAATGAAGTAGAATAATATGTTTGGGTGAGTACTCATTTCATTGTAGGTATTGAAACCGGCAATAGTGGATTTGCTGATCAGGGAATTAAAAAATCAGATCGACATAGGCGAAGTTGGTCGCAGGCTGAATAGGCTATCCTAATTGCAGGTTTGAAAGAACTAATAACGCAAGGATGAAAATCGGATAATGGGTTCAGGGCAGGCTATTTAACTAAGCTGGAGAAAACAGTAAAGAAAACATTTCCTACGACATATTTGAAAGGATCTCCGCATATCAGTTCAAGATTGGGTAGTTGGGAGAAGAATTACTACTCGTTAAGTCTGATTTTGAATCGTAGTGGTGTAGGCTTCAACCTGAAGGGGAATCACACAATCGACGTTGAAGATGAGCAGTGGGATCAAATAGTTAAGTTAAATTAAGAACATGCACTGATAAGTTAAATTTGTTGATTGTATGTGAACATGTTTATTAAATTAAATTGATATATTTGGAATGAAATTTCAATCTTCTAGTTAATAATGTACAAAATATGTTTTTTTTTAAAGCTTAATAGCAATGCGAGGTTGATGCGTTATAAATCGTGGCCTTACTATTAAGAGGGGAAGGAAATCTTTGGAAAGATCGAGCTAATGATGAAAAAGCTGAAAATTATGTTGAAGCTGTGAATGCGTCGAGGGATGCAAATGATGTGTATGAAATGAATACCAGTGGATTTAACATTAATCTTGATGACATTCAGGGGCTTGAAGATGAATGTGAGAATGTATCTGAGGTGGAGAAAGGCTCTGCAACAGCTGGTCATTCTAAAGGGAAAAAACGAAAGACAAGTGATAATATGCACAGATTGTATGATGTTTTGTTTAAGATAGGTGAAAAAACTTTCTAATTTGGCAAAGTGTATCGGGTATGAGTAAGATCTTGGTGTAGCTCAGCAGGAGGCATTTGATCAGCTCGGTAGCATACCTGATTTATCGGTTGAAGTAAATTTGTTGTCTGTGAGATTTTGGGAAAGACCAAATACGAGTTAGAAATATTTATGGGACTCCGTCGTGAAACACGTGCGATGTATGTACAACGTCTTCTTAAAAACCGTGGATAGACAACTCGGAAAGACATATATTTTGATAAGACAACTCTTTAGTTGATCTTTGCTAGAACTTGGTGTTATTTTGAAAATAACTGGTACTACTTCATCTGATGTGATAAGTAGCTAAGTGGAAATTTTGCTAATGTTTTGATGTAGGGAAATAGATATTTGCTAATGTAACGTTGGTTGTGTTAATGTCTCTTCGATTATTTGGGACATGAAACTTGTGGTTTTGCAAATGTAATTGGCTTTATCTAAAGCTTCTTGTTTATAACATTTTGGCATACACATTTATTTTTGGTGGGCAAGAATTTGGGGGAACACATTTATTTTTGCAATATTTATTTATCATATTAGTTTTTGCAACATATTATAAGTAAATTGTAAACAACATATTAAAATGGATAAAGATTGAAATTTACACATGCAGTCCTAAATTACGAACACAACACTATACAAAGATATTACATCTACACCATAGGTGTAGATTACAATATTTGAAAAAACCAACATAGGCGTGAAATGGATAACAACATATTTGATATAAGGAAATTCAGCACCATAGGTGTAGATCATGATAATTAAGTTACTGAGATTTCCATGGAGATGAAGAGGCACATGAGCTATCACCTCCATGATGGGGTTTACGGGGTGAATAATAGGGAAATGATAAATTTACTTCATTACCCGAAATGTTAGTTGAGAACTCATCTGACACCGAATTGTCACCGGTGAAAAGACGTCGGCGCATCGGTTTATCAATCGGCGACACTACCTCATCCTTGTCTACACTGTTGTCCTCAACTTTTGTCGTATCACTTATAACAATCACAGATTTTGAGGACTCTCTTTTCACATCATGCATTCCTCATAGTTTACAAAGATTTCTCTATTGTGGCTCATCCCTCATGTAGTAGCATTCGGCAAATGGATCACGCTGTTGGTGGGGTAAAAAAATGAAAAAATAGTGAAGACGAGAAAACTTCCATTAACATTGATTATATAAACTTTCATTAATGGTAGTGCTAAGTAAAAAAAATAAAAACTCACCCGAAAAATCTTTTTCCATGTGGAATCGGGTGCATGAAGCACATTTGCATTCATATCCCAATGAACGTCTTTGGTATTACTAGCCTTCTTAAAACTTTTATACCGTTTCCTAAGGAAAGTTAAACGAGTGACAAGGGATTCACTCGTTAAACCGAAACCGTGGGATTCATTCAGAATTCGAGTTGTAGCATCTAAGGTTGCGGGTGGTATATATTCACCTGACCAAGACATCATATCTTCATAAGTTAAAATAGTGTCTAGGACCACAGTGTCCATATCCTCCGACCAGCCATTTTCATAGAAGAAATATGATTGGGGTTTCATATTAGAAAGAGATTTTATCTTCACCATGTTGATATTTTATATTTGATCAATGAGTTTAAATAGAAGGAAAGAATTGGTGTAATTATTTGTGGGGTTTTGAATACGTCTGACCTCTATTTTGTCATTTGATGAAAAAATATAAATGGAATGGCTAAGAATGGTTCACATTCATAATAGTAACATCTAGCATTAGGCAAAAATCCTGAAATTATGCTTCCATTACATTGTAGCATTCACATGCAAATGTTCCCAACAAGTTCCAACATAGTGTCAATTAATAATTTCAAAAGGCATGCAAAAAGGTACAATACATACACTATAATGGTTCAGGACCAATTGAGTCACAAAATTACACATTACAAATTGTTCACGTATGCACTACTTGTAACACATCAACATTTTTCATACTAATTTCCCAATAACAAATCCTAACATTAGAAACATTATCGCTTGGAAGACGAATGCTATATTCAACAAAACAATCTTCTGTAGGTTCACTTCCGAATTAGTTGCTTCAATATTCTCATTCTTTGAGAATTCCCTGGATAATTTAGCACAACTAGATGAAGACACTTCATCCATTATATCAAACTTTCCTTTCGATTCAAAACATAATCAGGAACATCATTATGAGGATCTCTCCAATGATATTCGTCACACCATAAAAAGTGTTCCTTGTGTCGATCACCGTTTGGAAAAATATTGAAAAACCTACCGGGATGACGTGCTTCCTTACCGGCTAGTCTAAAAAGCATCTTACCATTACCACAACGACAATTAGGAATAGAATCGTATCTAGTCTCATTTATGTCCATGCTTCATGTTTAATAAATTTGAAGTAATTTAACAACCAAACATCATTAACAAACTCATAATGATATCATAGAGTAATTAAAAATAAATATAAAGCAACTTAACAAGAAAAAATCAGTAGAAAAATAACATTAATTATATTTAAAAAACTAAACATCAACAGTCAAAAACCTACCAGCAAAATAGAGTGATTAAAAATAATTACATATACTTGGGTATCACAATTAAGTTACTAAATTCGAATAAAAGTCAAACATCTACCAGCAAGTTCATGATAATTGTGTGAAACTTTTACATTCTACTTTGCCACATAATAGCCGCCATTTCATCTCTTTTTTGATTCCAAGTATTAGTAGGCTCAATTACATCAACATATTCTTCAACATCATCTAGTTCTTCTCCCTTCGAATTTTCTCTCTTCGTCTGCTTGATTGGATCGTTAATCATCTCTCCACGGATAAAATTATGCAGCAGAAAACATACCATAATTAGCCTATTTTGAACTTTTATAGGATAGTATGATGCACTACGTAGAATAGCCCATCGCTTGTTCAACACATCAAATGCCCTCTCAATAACATTCATCGCCTTAATATGTCGTAGATTAAACAACTCCTGGGCATTCTTTGGTTTTGAACTTTGAGGACCCCACTCTTTCAGGTGGTATCTAACTCTCTTATATGGGGTTAAAAATCTCTCGCTGTTGGCATATTCATTATCACATAAGTAATATGTTCCTATTTTTAAAGAAGCATAGAGATTAGGTTGACTACAATCCAACTTTAGTTTAATGAAATGATTCATTTATAAATTATAATTTATAAGTGTTATAAGAGACGTACCCTTTGGAACCTTAAGGCCTTAATTCATATTAAGTGCGTCTCTTAGAACCCTCCCATCTACAGCGGACCCCTCCTAACCAGCTAATACATAAGAAAACCTAAGATTTCTATCACAAGCCGCAAGCGTATTTGTCGATATTTTTCCCTTCCTTGATCTATAACATGGTTTACGTTGTTTGAAATAGTCACCTCTATATAGGTGCCGTCTAATGCACCAAGACAGCCATATATTAAAACATGATCAATTATAACCATCAAAATAAAATTTTGAAAAATATGTCTTAATTTAAAGGGTTTCCATAAGTAGAAAAGTTATTATATACCTTGAACCACTTCCACCGCGAATCATTACAATCATCATCAACTTGTGTTTGGCTTCACTAAGAAAATTCCATGGAGTTTAAGTCTTGCCCTTAATACTAAATGGACATATAAGGATACTGTTTGGCCTGACCTCTTGAAGTCAAATCCTGTTATATAAATTTTTTTATGGTGAGCAAGAATTCCTACAAACATAGCTACTTGTTCCTCTACACTAACATATTTTTGATCATATAAATCGTCTGTTTGTCTTAAAATTGAACACAATCTCCTGAGTGTATTCTATCCATTCGAAGATTATGAATACAATCTGTGTCACTAGTATTAACCATTCTATTTAAATGTTTCATTTGATTCGGCATTCTAGATATCATGCTATAATTGATACTATATTTTCTTTTTCTACTTCTCATCCTAAGCAACGTGTCTATTACAACTGTGATGCTATACATAAATTCGTTCAAGATTTCCTCTATTTCTATGGCAATAATGCACAGAGGGATTGACGTGATGACATTATGTCAATATTTATAGAGAACACCTCTAAAATACAAAAAGAACAATATAATTGGGGGAAAAAGTATTAACATGATATTTAAAATAATCTTAATCAAATAATCTTAATTGGGAGAAAACTTTTTCCTCAGAATTTGGGGGAAAACTATTTCCCAACAATCAAATATGCTTAATTGAGGGAAAACTATTTCATCAAATAATCTAAATCAAACACAACCCTCAACAATTAAATATGCTCACACATTCTTCTTAGCACAATTTAATTGTGAACCGGTCAGTAGTTGGACAAAGCCTCAATAAAATATTTGTAAAAAAACCCAACAAATTATTGATATACACCATATTTTTAAAATCAAAATAAATATTACAATCAGCTACAATATTGATTTACATTTTATTGAGGTGTTGTAGATACATACCTCTTCAATTTTTATCAGACAAAGTATTTCCCTTTTGACCTCATCTGTCAAGATAGATAGAACTCCTGCAAACAAAATTAAAAAAAAATAAAAGAAAAAATTAATTACAAATTGTACAAATATTTATCAAACAATATGCATGTGAAATATGAAGCTCATTTCATTTAACAAAAAAAAACTTTATTCCCAAATAGTCAAGAAACACAGATATAACATTCTCAATTTTGAAAATCTTGTATTCATACAATCAACCAAAATCAAAAATTAAAAACCCCAAATCTGACCATAGTAAACCTTCTACCTCGATAATGTTTTGAACCAACAAAAATTTGAAACAAGGCTACAAAAAATTTACATGATATATCCTCAATTCATTGTATGTTCAAATCCGAGGGTTAAGAAACATACATTCTCCTGCTTCAAGAATAATTCTTGTTAAATAAGAAGAAATTTTTGTGTTGACAACCTCTTCTATAGTCGTCGTACACAGATGCAAACTTCTAATCTTCTCCAATTTTCAAAAATGAAGACAACTATTTTTCTAAGTTCAGATCCAAACTTTCTCCATGAAAAATATAACGAAATATTGATAAGGGCATAGAAGTAATTTACATGGTAAAAAATTTTAGGAGCCTGCCTAGTTAAAAATAAACTAGCCCAAAAGTAGAGGTATAGTTGGAGCATGTAACAGTGATTTTTTAGCGAGCTTCATTATTTTTGCGGGCTTACTAGTTAACTTATGAAGGATACCAAACAGAAAGAAATAATGGGTTAACTTTCCTAATTGACGTTTACACGACAACCAAATGGAGCCTATAGAGTTTCGACATGGAGTTAAGTGTAAGTAAATTTTTTGTTTTAATTCAATATATGGATTTAATTTAGTTAATTAATATTTTAATTAATTGATTATGTTTTTTTTTGTTTGGAGTGCTATACGTGGTCATTGTTGTTGAGGAGACCGAGCAATTCCTGCCTCACGTGAGATCACTCGAATCTTCGAATTCGCTGGCGGTACGGTATGTTCCTCCGACGAACATTACGTCGTGGACCGAGCACACTTCAGGTGATCAGCATCGTGTTCGACATACACGACCACCTCTTTTTGTAGAGGAAGTACATGGTTCTCGATCTACTCGGAGTGCGAGGCCTGTAGTGGATGAGCAGCCCGCTGAGCACACCGACTACACATCTCGCCCTCCTCGACGTCGTGGATGAGCAGCAAATGGGTAAATTTGTTCATTCGCATCTTTCATTACTGCAACGAATAAAATGTCATTGTTCTTCCCCTTTAAATGAGTGTCATCAACAAGTATCACGGGCCTCATACACAAATCGAAGCCCGCTCTACAAGCTCCAAGAGTGGCAAACAGATGTCGGAATCTATTGTCAGGACCGACATCAAAATCAGTGATCGTACCTTGATTCATCACTTCCAACATATGTAGATATCCATGCAACAACTGAAATGATGCATCGTACTTACCCTAAATCATCTCCAGAGCATGATTTCTGCCTCTAAGTGCAACATCGTACGTGACATCCATATCGAAACACCTCATCAACTCCTCTTGAATAACATTCGATCTAATGATATCTTTTACATTTCGCATTTTCTTCGCAAAGAATGCGCCAATCACCTTTGAGTGGACCTTTTTCGGACCAAGATGTGTGATATCATCATTACAAGTGTGTTCAACACGAAACTCAGATACAACCCAACTACCTCCATGACAATGAGCACGCATAACGAATGGACATCTTTCTGACACCTTACAACACTAGTGCAGTCGATACGTGTCTGATCTTACAACTCCATATTCAGCTCGGTTCTCCATATTTCACAATCCAACTGCAATGTTCAAGTCTTCCTTATCATTGAAGATCGACCCATCACCTAACTCTTCGAGTATTGAATTTTCTTCAGTCAACACGTCAGAGGTCATATCATTGAAGGGGACCATTGGAACTATCCAATTTCTGTATTAGGGTTATACTCGACGTCACTATCCACACTCGGCTACATCATCTCCAGAACTCTTCGCATACCCCCTGCATCATGTATCCATGCAACAAATTCAGCAAATGTAACACTGTTCATCGTAGGAGCTTGTTCTTCATCAGATTTAGATGATGAAGAACAATCTGAACTCACAATATAATCTTTATCATCATCATCATCACCATCACCATCTTCTTCACCAACACCGTCACCATATACAAAGTTGAGGTTTGAAATTTTTGTGGATTCATTTCTGCTGCTTGATTCCCCTTTCAAATCCACATACACCGTAGGTGATGATTGGATCATACATAGTCTTCTAAATTCATCATAGGTGGTCAATTGAGATTTGATAAGCCGGCCATTTTTCGATATTGACAGACAGAAGATATCGTACTGATTTTCGGCTGCAATAAACATGTACTCGATGCAGAATTTCAAGTTCGAGATCGTGATATAATTGTTCGGGAGATGTGCTATCTGCACCTTGCCATCCGTATACAAGACTCATCCCAATACCCTCCATATTTCATGTACATGGGTGTATAATCCGTCATCTACAAATAAAGAATGATTTTAGTAAGAAATCAGACGTAATAGGTAACATATAAGTGTTCAGAAACCATCTACCTACTTGAATCTACCAATACCGCTCACGTAAATTAAATACATAGAAATATCACGAGTTATATGTACCCGCGGTAGTTAGGTATTTCCGTGCAGTAGTGATATATTCATGTTTGGACTGCATTTACCTACATATATGTACCAATACCGCCCGTATAGGTGTTACGGTCGCAAATACCGCTGTTTTGATGTACCAACGGTAGATGCATATTTACGGGTGGTATTGATATTTTCGTAACTCGCAACATCTATTATGTGTAAAAACGTATAGAAATACCGTGCATAATTATGGGAGCGGTAGTTGTCTAAAAACGAGAGTATTGAAATTCTACCGAATAAAATGGTTATGATTAGGTTATTACCTGATTATTGTATGATAAATGTCTCCAATTTGATGACTTCAAGCAGATTTCAACGAGAGATATTGTTGTGATTTTTAGTGAGAGAAAGGTAAGAGGAGTGTAAATGTAATAATGAAGCTATCATTTAAAATATAACAACCTCATTGTCTCGTAAATGGTCAAATGTAAGAGAATCTTACACAATATTCAATAAAGTGGGTATTTTTCATATATACATTTATGTTTGGGTATTGTGTACATGTTATTTTTGGATAGTGGGTAAATTTACCTATTAACACAATATGGAAATAGTGGTCGCTAATTCGGATCTAACATTGGTTATTGATTAAAGCAAAAATATCCATGAGTTAACAATTAGTAAACAAAACACGTAATCCAAATCCTACTGATGTAATTTGCAAGTAAAGTTTCTCTGGCTATCTTACAACTTGACTGCTTAATTGCTTACTACTAAGCTCCCATTATATAATCTCAATTACCACTTGATCTTGATAAATGACGTTGTTTGTACATGTAATGTAATTAACATCTACCTAATTAATTATAGCACTCACCACCACCGCCACTAATCAAGGATCCCACCACCATATATATAAATGGATCCACTGCCGCCCTCCTCCGCCAACTCCTCTCCGCGGTCCCACCCAAACTCCAAATACTCAAATGCATTACTATCTCTTGAATTTTCACATATAAATGTCTTGCCGTAAATGGGCAAGCCAGTTAAATGTAAGATATCCAGTAATGTTATAGCTAGTTTATTTTAAAACAAACTATTTAATACATGTGTCGGTTTAAAATTAATAATAATTTTTAGACTGCAACACTTTTTTCCATTTCGATTCATCAACCAAAAATATACTACACATTTTCATTTTTCATTTGTAATAAATATATAGCACATCATCTTAAATATTATCATTATTGGGCATATCATTATTTTTTATATCATTCAAAAAAAATATTTAATTATAAATAATACATACATTATTCAACTTTCACAATATTTAACTTATTTATTAATCTTTCAATAATTTCACCATATTTAACTTAATTATTAATACACCAGTAATTGTTATTTTACTTAATACAATTTAATTTTTATTAAATCAACTAATTATTATTAAAAGTAATACTCGTTTCACATACCTAAAATGTGTTCTTATTATCCGTTTAGATTATAGACTAAGAGTTTGTTGGTTTTTACATTGTTATACAAAATACTTCATATTTTAAACCTTACGTATATTATATTTGGTGATTATCTTTTTCAAATAAAAATATATTTTACATTTTTTAAATTCATACAGGCACAGTTATAATACATAATTCTCGATGCATCGCACACGATATGATTAGCCGCGACATTACATATATTCAGTCAGGTTCATTAGTTTTAGGTTTGTTTAGCTGATATGATTAGCCACGAGATTTAGTTTTAAAACTTGTTCGATTGAATGGTCATATAAAATATATTTCGGTTGAAATTTGAAGGGTCATACACGTAAAATATATTTACTATGGCTGAACCTCCAAGAGCATTGAATCTTGATTCAATCTGAACAACGAGAACCCTTGTTTAAAGCATGTTGTTATTGTTTGGCGTGATGAGATGAGATAATCAATCAACGCACCATATCAAATACACGAGTGAACGATCTACACCGTCAAATTAATGAAGCGACGCTAGTTAAGAGGAGCAAATAGTCAAACGCGCTAAAATTTTAGATCATATAATGATGTTATTATAGCTGAGGTAGGTGAACACAACATTCAAATTTGTAATAAAGATATTACGTAGCGACCGGTAAATTAACTTTTATCACTTGGATTTGATTATGCAGTAGCAAATATTTGGTGTATATTTGTCTATTTGTATCTTTGTACATATTGATTGGATTATTACAGAGTCAGAAACTAATCTATATAATATATTATAGGAAAACATATTTCGGAAACGCACTTAATCCAATGCTATGTAGCATAATGTAATTTTTGACATAATTCAGTATTATCTTTAATTAAAATATACATTTTTAAATAATTGACGAAAATTATTTTGGGAAAAGAATTAGTCAACACTATTATGTGTGGAAGGAAAGAAATCACGTAGAATTCATCGGAAAATGATTGAGGTTGAGGTGATAAAAAAGCAATGTAAATATCTTATAGCATGGTGTTATTTTGATCCTAAGTTGGCTAGGAAATTGAGCAAATGATTGGAGTGGTACATTGATTAATGGTAGGTTTTTTTGGAGTCTGGTGTAAGACGTTATGTTATTGCTATATGTAAATAAAATAAATATCAATTACGTAAAACAGGATTTAATTCTAAAAGCACAAGTACAATTGGTGCTTTAAATTAAAAGAATATAATTTCCAGCCAAAAAACACCTAAAACACAAACATTCTCAAACAAAAATGAGTCGTATGCCACAGGACCACCTCACCGCTTCGATCCGCCTCAGCCAGCCAAGCGTCCTCACCACATTACCCCTTTTTGAAACTATGATCAATATGAGTTAGGTGAAATCTATAAATAAAAAATATTAGTTATACCTGTACAGTATCAAAGGCCACGTGGGAGGTGTGACTGAAGTTTTGCCTTCCGCAAGAGCTGATGCAAATGTAGTCTCAGCTACTTTTCCCCTCTTCCTCATGTTATGGGCTCTCGTAATGTCCTAAGGAGAGGTGATTGGTTGGATGGAATGGAATAAGGTAGGAATGGAATGGAGTGTGGAATGGAATGAAGGGGAGAATGGAATAGAAATGAGAAGTCATTCACATGCTTGGAGTGTAGAAGGAATAAGCATGTAATGAAATGATAATTTGTTAATTCATTTTTATAATAATTGATCGCTACAAATAAACTGATGAATAAATCATATTTATATTGTAATACGAAATCATAGTTTTAGTATTCCATATAAGATTGTTATTCGTATTTTTTTGTTCTTTTGATTATCGAATTTCTCTACTTTTTTCATTATTTTTCCTTTGTTTTTTTATGGACCAAAATAATTCAAATCAAAATGTTTCAGTATAAAATTTTAAAATCTATGAGTGAACATTCAGATATATGGTTCAATGATGTCCATAAAATCAAACGAAATTAAATTAAAAAATTAGATTGGAAAAAAAATAATCCAACTAAGCAAAAAAATTAATTGGACCAAACTAACCAAAGTTATTTTGATTTGGTTCTATTTATCCGAATATTCAATAATTCTCATGTACTAACAAAATTAAAAATCTGAAATTTAAAATTATAATCACAACATTTAAGTTGTTAAATCCCACATATATCTTCAATAGTTTTCAATTTTCAAATGATAATAAACTTTACAAATTTATTGAATTTCAAAATTCTAATTTTTGTAAAGCTATAAAAAAATAAAATAAAAATGAAGTAAATAATTTAAATTTAATTTATTACATAATTTTAAATTTAAAAATATACAAAAAATATAAAAAAAACAATAAAAATATATATGATGATATAATTTTATTTAATAAAACAATATTTTTTAATATTAAAAAATAATTTAGTTTTTGAATATTATATTGATTTGATTTCTTCAATTCAAGTCAAGTCAAATCAAATTAAAATTTGATTTAAAAATCAAATCGAACCAATGAAATATTTTAGTTTGGTTATTTGAATTCGGTTAATTTTGCTCACACTTACTAAAACGTGTATACTCAATTTTAATGATCATAATTAAAATTTATAACGCAATAAAATCTAAATTAGATTAAAAATTTTAAATTATAAAATAATTTACTTTTCATAATAAATAAATAATATCCACAAGTTTAAAATATATAATTTATACAATGAATATATCTAATACTTTTTTTTATTATTTTAAAATAGTTTTGTAAATATTATTAAAAATATTAAGATTTTTTTTTTGTAGTGGAGAAGTGTGGTTTATAGTGAAATTAACAAATCAACAAATATTTTAATTATTTTTGTCCAAATAAAAAATAAAAATAATTATATAATGATTAGGAATGGCTAATACCTTGGGGTTTGGGATGAATGGTTAATCCCAATTCTAAGGGAATGGTGATTCCAAATTGAATCACTATTCCTAATCATAGAAGGAACCAAGCACCTCCTAAGTAGTTCTCTTCACTTGTTATGGGGTGACTCATACTGTCCTATCACTCCTCACAGTTTCCTTTACTTTGAATTTCATCTCTTTCAAAAATGACATTAAAGTCGGAAGGAGTATATCGCACAAGGTGACCAAATTGTTTAGCAATAGGGATTAGGTTATGTAAAGAGATAAAAATTGTTCCAAAATATCGGGGAGACCTTGTAGACAACATTTCCTTGGTGTACAACGTCCAAGATATATCTTGTTCATATAAATGATAAGAAAACCTTGACACAATACAAAAGGAATCATTAAAGTGATAAAATATGAATTAATGGGTTCATAAAACTTACTTCATTCGAAAAATTCTCAAGAACCTTTCTCAATCGTCTTTATGATTGTACGATAATCTATGCAATTTATTGAGAAGATAATGTACGAGATGTCACGTACACGTTAGTGTCATATTCACTCTTATGGCTTCACATAACTTAGGAATGTTGATAAGAAAAAAAATTTGAAAATATTAAAAGAGAATCAGAATTGAATATAAAAAATAAAAATAAACAGAAATAAGAAAAAGAAATCACTTACCAACACAATCAACACGTTTCAATATCTCACAATTTAGAACCGCCAACAAACATCTCCCAATACATAAGAATCTATTTCATTCAAATTCTCTAAAAAATGGACAAACATAGATCCAATTACATGACCATCGTCACTATTAGAACAAATGATACAAGAAATTATTAAAATCAAAACAACTATTTTATCATTATATATTTTAATACAATTTAATATATATTAAATAAACTAATTATTATTAAAAGTAAGTAATACTCGTTTCATATACCTAAAACGTCTTCTTATTGTTAATGTGAGAATATATAATTTCATTACATATAATATGCAAATGTAACAAAACTTTTTTTCCTTACACAAATTTGTTAATTATACTCAATATTTTTGTAGTGATTTTGGAAAAATGATTATGTAACAATTATTTTATATGGTATATTTATTTTAGAAAAATTATTTATTCATACAATCACGTTTCAATATCTCACAATATAGAACCGCCCATTAGTAGCTCCCCATGCATAAGAATCTACTTCATTCAAATTCTCTAAAAAAATGGACAAATAAAGATCTAATTTCATAACCATCATCAGTGGTAGGACAAATGATACAAGAAATTATTAAAATTAAAACAACTATTTTTCGTTTATCATGATTGGGATTTGAATCAATTGCAAAGCCTTTCAAAATTTTAAAAAGAATCTTACTACGTAATAACGTAGAAACATGAACTTCAAATACCCGAAAATTATTTATTCATACAATCACAAATCGATATACTATAATTTATTTTCAGAAAATTTATATAGCCA
>JAPKLX010000082.1:91284-233230 GCA_026898415.1 Leonotis leonurus | reverse complement strand
GAAACATGAACTTCAAATACCCGAAAATTATTTATTCATACAATCACAAATTGATATAGTATCATTTATTTTCACAAAATTTATAGTCATTATCGTTGCTGATACGATATGGCCCCACCACCAACAGGCCCAATCGAGACTAAGGCCCAACATAACTGGATCTCGGCAATGACAGCCTGAATAAGTAGCCCAAGAGTCCAGCAGCTCGGCCCAGTCACTCCGGCCCAAGAGCCCAGCAGCTCGGCCCAGTCACTCCGGCCCAAGAACCCAGCAGCTCGACCCAGTCACTTCGGCCCAAGAGCCCAGCAGCTCGGCCCAAAAGCCCAGAAGTCCAACCCACGAGCCCAGAAGCTCGGTCCGCCCCACGATCCCGGACTTAGCGCCTGCAATCCCGGGCCCAGTCATAACTGCAATCTGTTACCTATAAATATAGTCTCTAAAGCAACATTGAGGGAGGATTTTCTTATTGTTACTCTCAAAAACTCAATATTAATACAAATGATTCTTTTTCTCCGTGGACGTAGATCTAAGAAACGATCGAACCACGTAATTCTGTGTTCTCCTTATTCATTACCTCTCATCATATTAACACTCTAAAAACCGACGATCGAACACTGGCGCCGTCTGTGGGAACCGTATAAATTCTGTGAAATCGATCAACGTTTTGAGTAAAAATACGATGGTAAAATCCACCCGCTCCACCGCTGCGGCCGCCAAGGGAAAACAGAATCAAGCTAATCCGTCCGTCATTCCACCTCGCACTTCGGCCAATGAGGAGGACGTACTCCAAGTCCAACGCGGTTCTATAATCCGTCGGACTCCTGACGGCCATATGGAGGACGTGTTGTCAGGTCGCTCTGATGGTTCGACTGGTAACGGTGAACCAAATCGAGGAGATCACCGAACCAAATCGAGGAGATCACCGACGTACTCCAGCCTCAGCTCGGAGACGCACTTAAGGCATACTTAGATCTCCACGAACAAGATTTCCTCAAGTTCGCCGAACAACATCAGAAACGAAGTCAAGACGGAGGAGATAAAACCGAACCACCCCGACAACAACCCCCGAGTCTCCAAATTGTCAAGGGCAGAAACGACGAACTTCCCCTAAAGCAGCATAATCGCCGAGGAAACAATAACCTCGTTTCACCTCGGCGTGGTTCAACGTCACCTCGTCGAAACGTCAATCCTTCCCGACGTGATGAGGATGACTACAGAGAAAGAACACCTCGTCGAAACTTCGATCCTTCCCGACGTGACGAAGATGACTACAGAGAAGGGAGATTCACTGTCTACAGTCGAATCGCTACCCCCTTCACCAACAAAATACTCTACACTCCGCTCCCGTCAACATATAGGGTGCCACCCATTAAACCCTATAACGGTTCTTGTGACCCCAGCAACTTCTTGTCACAATACCAATATAACATGTTGAACCAAGGGCTCGCCGAAGACGTCTACACACTACAAGGAAAATGGCATACGACAACATAGGAACGACAAGGGTTTTTAACAAAAAGCGTTGTCATAGGGATAAAAACCGTTGTCATAATCAAAACCGTTGTCTTTGAGCGAGAAAATGCGCTCATAGACAACGGTTTTTACTTACCGTTGTCGTAGGTGTGTTGTCGTATATATATACGACAACGTATTCTTTAGCCGTTGTTGTTATAGCGTTGTCTTATATTCAATCCCACTATGCGACAACGCTTTTTCACGCCGTTATGGTATACCCATTGTTGTAGTACTCAATGACAACACTATTTAAAACCCTTGTCGTAGTCTGGTTTACCACCCTATAATTTATCATTATATAATTATAAATCTGCCACTTTTTTATGGAATGTAATATTTAATTATAGATAGTAATCCTAATTCAATGTCATCTATACCAATACTATTAGATAATATTTTAGATTAAAGTGTGATAGTAATCCTAATTAAATGTCATCTATACCAATACTATTAGATAACATTTCACCAAAAGCGTTATGAGTATGTGTTATTAAAAATACAGTATTTATAACGCTTTTAAAATTTATTATTAAAAATTGTTATCATACTTAACAAGACAATTTTATATTTTCATTATGTTATTTTTATTGTTATTAAAATTATAAAAATATTTATATGTTAATTGAAGATATATACTTAAAAAAAACAAGACTTCACCCAATTCTCAATTTATTGGAAAAAAAAGGAATTACTAAAACTTTTTATTTTTATTTTAAAATAATTTTTAAAGTATAAATTATTCTTATTTTGATTCTATTTTTTTAATTAATTAAAGTAAATTATTTTCTAATATTTATTTTGATTCTATTTTTTCTTTTAATGAATTAAAAGTATGAAAAGTTTTCTACAGCTTCCCCGTCTTCCTCTCAAACATTTTTCCTAAAATTGAAGTTTGAATTCAGCCTAGCTAAGGTTTCTCAGAAGCAGTGTGCAATCCGACGACAAGGGGCGACCTCAAGACCTGCGATACAACCTTGAATTGAGCTTCCGTCTCTGCCGCCCGAGCCCTCCGCAGACGTAATCTTGCAGTAAACGAGCGAATACTGCTAGACTTATGGAAGAGATGCCCAAGATGCTGGATGGTTATAAGAAGAGAAGGTGGGATAGGAAGATGAAAGAAGAAGAGGACGCTGCTAAAAAGGCATTGAACGAGTAGCTGGTCGAGTCAGCCTTTTCAGTTAATGGTATTAGAAACTGGATCCCTTCTTGTTTAGTATCTATCACCTTTAAAACTTTTGTGGTGCTATGTTAGTTTTTATATAATTTGTTCATCAACTTCCATTTCAGATGTTTATGTTATAGAATGCCTCGTCTTGTCATGTCTTTGGCCAAGAAAGAGCTGTTTTGTGACTGAAATGCTATCAAATTCTGAGATATTGATGAATAAGTGGATTTGATGTGCTCTGATGATCTTGTTCCAACATGGTGGGATTCGATTTCGTTTGAATTATGTTAAGGAAAACCTAGCATTGTTTTTGTGTTGAGGGTTTGTTTTTGAGCATCTGAAAGGAAGTGAAATGCAGGTGGAAGAAACAAAGTTGTTCCTTTACAGGTGAAAGAACAAAAACAGCTGGTAAAAACCATAGATTGTTGGTGAATGTTCACAATGCATTAACCTTTTAATGTACTTACTGTTTACCCAACCTTGAATCACATTGTTGTAATCTTTTAATATATTCAAAATGTTTCTGCTTAAAATTTAAAGCACTCATGCCTGTTTAGTTTGGGTGATGAAATCTTGTTTTCTTTCAGATTCCATGATTTATCTCATTCTTCAACTTTATAGATGTAACTTAAATTTTCAGCTTTATAGATGTAACTTAAATTCCATGGTTGTGTGATGGAGGCATTGTTGTCCTAAGTTTCATATATGTGTGCTCATCATATGTAATAGTTAGGAGCTCCTTTATTTTTCAAATTTTTCTGTTCATTTGTTTATGCAGGTATACTCTATTATCCCCCATCAAAGAGAATTTAATTTGTGGGCCTGAAGAGAGTTAGCTTGTATTGTCTTGTCACTGCAGCAATTTGGTAACACTTCTATACTTCTATTATTGCTTTTAATTATTTTCCCTCAAATAAATAATATGTAAGGGGGTTTTATGAGAGTTTCCTTATTATTTATGTTGCTTGCTTTGTGATTTATTGAAATATTTGTCAAGGTGACTTCTTTACATAGCAATTCTATGTTCTACGCTGATTGAGGATCTGAGATGAATATGATTTGGTTAATTAATGGTTATGAGACAAAAGGAAAGACCATTAATAAAGTTAGTTTTAGGTATATATGACTAATGTTACATGTGGTTGCATTAACATACTTGACCACAGAGATGAACATTTTTGTATTTTCAATTTGTTATTCTGCTATACTATTTACAAGGAAGTGTAACTTCTCTTAGTTTCTCCACTCGATTTGAGTTATCACATCTGGGGATAGGGTTAGGATGAAGGTTTAATTCCACTTGAGAGCAAACTAGCAGATGAGATTTGCAAAGGAGCCCTGATGAAATCAGGGATAGAGCGGTCTTTGGCTTTACGAGAGAAAGCTCGCCGGAGAATTGATTCTCTTCTCGCTAGTAATTGTGTTATTTCTCCAATAGTAAGAGCTGTTGGACTATCCAGCCATTTAACTATGCTCAAAACTAAGTTTAGTTTGACTTTTGAGGTTTTTGAACAAATTATATATTTTCAGCTCTAAATTTATTTGATTGATATCTTCTTAATGTTATTTCTTATGGATCTTCTATCTGGCTCTGTTTTTGTAAGGTTGAGAAAAGAGAAGGATTTTATTAATTATTAACTTGTTAACTTGTATATATTTTCAATATTCAAGTTAGGTTACTTCTCAATAAATAAAGGCTTTCTGGTTGGATGTCAACTGTGTTTCCTTCATGCTATGCAGCTCAATGGAGTTCCTATAAAGATCTTTGATAGGGGCGATTTCATGTGTGGGACATCACATAGGTAAACCTAGATCAACTGGTATGTTTCTTTTCAATGTTTGGTAGTGAGCATCCAAAAGGCAACCTGCACCGCACCCACCCTTTGAATTAGTACTAATTTTATATATTTGTTAATGAAATTCAAATTATCTAGACCAGTTTTGGCTTTAGTTATGAGCTAAAGTGCAGGTGGGATGAGAATGATTTTGGGTTTCAAGTTTCATAGTTATTTCATAATTATTAGTGTTTCAAGTTTTAGAGCAGTGATCATTGTATCTTGACGAGGATGGAACAACATTAAATTATAAAGGATTGTCTTGGTTGGTATATGTTAACAGTCTTGGGAGAATTAAGCTTAGTTTGCAGACCTCAACTCCCTACCAAAATAACACAAACCTAACATTTTACTCATGTGGGATTCGTCATCTCCATTTCCTAATATATATATAATATTTAAGGTTCCCCATTATATATTTATTTCTTCAAACTGTTGGTCATATATGAGATTTCATTTTATTATATTTGCAATCATATATTGGTTTGTCAAGTTGTTGTTTCCTTTTTTTATTTCTTAATGTAATGACCGGATATTGGTAATTTAAATGTCCTCAGTTTTGATCAAGAAGTTTGCTAATTGTGTTGATCATTAGTTTCATATCTATCTGTTGGCTCTTCCTCTCTTTCATTTAGATGCATTTATTGAGGTGGAACACTTTTATGAATTTCATATTTCTCTTTTTGACTCTTGGTAGACAACTGGGTATGCCACAGGTGCAGCTGGAACACTTTCATCTATACCTGGAAATGCTAGTTTGCTTGGGTTAGTAGCTAACTATATCTTTGTCATTTTATACATTTATGAACCTAGGACTGCCTTTTAAAAGTCTCATAAGCATCAGCTCTGAATAAGAAATTAAAAAATGTCCATCTTTTATTTGAACATTCATTTCTCTCATTTTTCTGAAACTAGAGTTGCAGACGTGCATAATGCACATAGATGTATTGACACATCTAAGTATTAGTTTATAGCTGCTTCGAAATTGTGTTAGTTTGACAAGTCCGAATTTATCTGATTTAATTTTGAGGAGTAATATTATGAAGTTTGATGGCGCTGGTTGATTACTAGGTTTCCAACTTTCAATTTGTAGTGCATAAGGAGAAGTAACTAATGTGAAAAACTCTCTGTTAATTCATACTTTGAATTCAAACAATGTCAAAGCTGCCGGTGATGCTAGTTGGACACTACTGTAAAATGGTGCGATTAAGGAATTTCCTGGATATGATTTTTGCAGTAGTATATAGGTGAATTTTTTACAAGATCTACGACAACGGTTTTAAGAACCGTTGTCTATGAGCGAATTTTTTTTAAATACGACAACGGTTCCAGAAACCCTTGTCTTAGCCGTTGTTGTAAATATTTACGACAACGGTTATATTACCGTTGTCTATGAGCGAGAATATACGACAACACCACTTTCGACAAGGGTCGAGAACAAGCTACGACAAGGGTTAAAAACCCTTGTCTATTAGCATTTTTGTAGTAGTGACATGTGCAAAGTCTTTCCCGAACTGCTGATAGACAACGCTCGAAAGTGGTTCGACAACCTTCCGCGCTGCAGCATTGGGTCGTATACCGACCTGCTAGACGCCTTCGAACATCGTTTCTTCCAGAAAGCCGAGGCTAAGATCAGTTCGGCCCAACTCCTTACGCTAAGACAAGGACGAGGCGAAACAATTAGTGACTTCCTGGCTAGGTTCTATAACGAGAGCCTTAAAGTCGACCGTCTGTCAGACGATGTCCTTATCTCGGCATTCCAAAATGCCATTCACTCCGGCACTCTCTTTAGAGAGCTCGTAAAAGAGCGCCCCCAAACCTCCAAACAACTGTGGAGGATTGCTGATACATTTGTCGAGGCGAACGAGGCTGATAGGAGAAAAAGGGCGGTAGACCGACCTGAAAGTCACGACAAGAGAAAGAGGGAGGAACGTACTGATCAGGGGCAGAATCGACGAGGAGCTCTCGAAAGAATACAGCGAGGTCCACTGGCATCTCGGCTCGGACCCCGATCCAATCAAGACCAAAATCAGCTCACTTCGCTGACGAAGTCCCGAGCTGAAATATACGAGCTTCATGCGAACTTATTCCAGAAGCCGCCACCATTATCCCGAAGTGGATCGAAACGATGATCCAGGGACAAGTACTGTTATTTCCACGATGATCACGGTCATGACACCGAGGACTGCCGAAATCTCGCCTCGGAGATAGACCTCCTGGTGCGTGATGGTACCCTTGGTAAATACCGAGGTCGTAGCCAGCAAAATGCCCGACCTCAAGGGAAGGGCAAGAGAAGTAAGAATAGAGGGGGGGAAAACTGCTATCCCCACCAAGACAAAAAGCCAATGCACGATGACGAGGAGGAAGACGAAAATCAGCCTCAATATGACGGAGTCGTCGCTGCCATCACCGGGCTACCTCAAGGCGCGACGAAGTCCTCATTAAAAGCTGAGGCCCGGAGTCAGCCGAAGGAGGAACCCTCGCAAAAAGCGTTCAAAAAGGATGAGGTCGTCACCTTTTCTAGCGACGACCTAGTCCCCCATGCTTTACCTCATCAAGATGCTACCATCATCGAAGCTGTGGTGGCTAATAAATTGGTTCACCGAGTGTTCACCGACAGCGGAGCCTCGGTAAGCGTACTCTTCAAGAACTGCTTCGATAAGCTCGATATTGAAGAAGTACGCTTAAAACCAGCACCCGTCCCATTGAAGAACTTCACACAAGAAGAAACCTCGACGGATGGCACTATTTCACTCCCTGTAACAGTTGGAAGGAGTCCGTTATCTTCCACGAAGATAATCCACTTCTTCGTCGTCAAAGCCAATTCCCCCTACAACATCATCTTGGGAAGAGATTAGTTAATAGCGACGAGGGCGATCTGCTCGGCCTACCACCTAACGATCAAGATTCCATCTAAGAACGGGGTGATTACGCTTAGAGGAAACCAAACACAGGCTAAGGAGTGCATGCAGGTCGCACTCTGAGGTTCTGGGGTGCAACATCCTCAAGCATAGCAACTACAGAACCCCGAGGTGACGGATTCGGCGTCACCATCTGTAGAGCCTGTTGAAGACGTCGTATTATACGAAGACGACGTGTCCAAGGTCGTCAAGGTCGGGTTTGTCGGAGGAAGCGAACTCCGAAGTCGAGTTGTTCGGTTACTTCGGGAGTTCAGAGATATCTTCGCCTGGTCACCCTTAGACATGACTGGAGTATCACCGAGTGTTATCACTCATCATCTCAACATTGATCCCGAGGTGAAGCCAGTTCGGCAGAAGCAACGAGCCTTTGCAGCCGAAAGAAATCAGGTGATCCATGACAAGGTACGCCAGCTACAGAAAGCTGATATCCTATTCAAAGTGAAGTATCCGACGTGGCTGGCAAACCCCGTGATGGTAAAGAAGCAAGGGGGAGGATGGCGAATGTGCGTCGACTACACCGACCTCAACAAGTATTGCCCAAAAGACTGCTACCCCCTTCCCAACATCGACAAGAAGGTTGAAGCCCTTGTTGGCCACGAAGTATTCAGCTTCCTCGACCTATACAAAGGGTATCACCAAGTTCTCATGAGTGATGAAGATGCTCCGAAAACGGCTTTCATTACTGACTTCGGCATTTACGCGTATAAGAAAATGCCTTTTGGACTAAAAAACGCTGGAGCTACATACCAAAGGATGGTCGACAAAATATTTAAACCCCACATCGGCCAGATTGTCGAAGTGTACGTGACGATATAGTTATCAAAAGCAAGGAAGTTGACACTTGCCTAAACGACCTTCAGGTCGTCTTCAACCTGCTCCGCGAAGTGAACCTGAAGTTGAACCCGGGAAAATGCACTTTCATGGTCCAATCTGGAAAGTTCCTAGGATGTTGGGTCTCTCGCGAGGGGCTAAAAGCCAACCCAGCAAAAGTCAAAGTTGTCCAGGAAATGCAAGTACCGAAGTCTATTCACGATGTGCACAGACTGACAGGCTGCCTGGCCGCGCTAAGTCGTTTCCTATCTAAAACCGCCGAGAAGCAACTCCCATTCTTCAAGATTCTAAAGAAGGCCCCGAACTTTGAGTGGAATGACGAGCACAAGTTGGCCTTCGAAAATTTAAAGAAGTACCTCGCGACTCTACCCACCTTATCCGTCCCGAAGGAAGGCGAAGTTCTCTCTCTATACCTCGCCACCTCGGACGAATCGATAAGCGCAGTCCTAGTACGAGAAGGACCTCGGCAATTACCTATCTACTTCATAAGTCGAGCACTAAAAGGACCAGAAACGAGGTACCAACCCCTGGAAAATGTCGCACTCGCTCTAGTAAACGCTGCAAGGAGACTTCGGCCATATTTTCACGCTCATCCAATACAAGTCTTGACCGATCTCCCACTCCGGCAAGTACTCACAAAGCCCGAAGCTTCAGGACAAATTGCCAAGTGGGCAGTAGAGCTCGGCGAGCATACGATCTCCTTTGCACCTCGGCAGGCCATCAAAGGACAAGCACTAGCGGACTTCCTAGTAGAAGCAGTATTCGCGGAACCTCCGAAGCCCACTGAACCTGTCAAGGATAACATCCAAGAGGAAACACCGAAGTCACCTCCAATAGATTGTTGGAAAATCTATGTGGACGGAGCATCAAGCCATAAAGGAAGTGGAGCCGGAATTTTGCTCGTCAGTCCGGAAGGAAAAGAAACCACTTATGCTCTACGGTTCAAATTCCCGACAACAAACAACGAAGTGGAATACGAGGCCCTAATAGCCGGACTTCGCCTCGCGCAAACTCTTCAACTACGAGCTGTTCAAATCCACAGTGACTCCCAAATTATAGTGAGTCACGTGTTAGGCAGATACGAGGCACGAGGTGAACGGATGAAGAAATATCTCCATAAGGTCAAAACCCTACAACAAAGCTTTTTATACTTCGAGTTGATACGAATCCTGAGAGGTGATAATGACCGAGCTGACGCACTAAGCAAAATCGCATCATCATCCACAACCTCTCCTGTGGAAGAAGTACAAACTCGAAGTATAGACGAGGCTGAAGTAAATACGGTGACCGATGACGAACCAAACTGGATGACACCTCTCCGTAATTACTTAGAAAGAGACGAACTCCCTGCTGATAAGGTCGAAGCTCGGAAGTTTCAGAGCAAATCAGTTAAGTACATTCTAGATCGGGGAGTACTGTACAGAAAGTCGTACCTTCAACCTCTTCTAAGGTGCGTGGGATCCAACCAAGCAAACTACGTACTACGCGAAGTACATGAAGGATCTTGTGGCAGTCACATCGGAGCTCATGCCTTAACTAGAAAGGTCATGAGATGGGGATATTACTGGCCGACCATGCTTCAAGACGCAATCGACATAGTCAAGCAGTGTCCGAGGTGCCAGCTCCATGCAGTAGTAACAAGGATACCTCAAACCGAGCTGACTAGCATGCAAAGTCCTTGGCCATTCATGCAATGGGGGATAGACATCGTTGGCCCGTTTGAGCGAGCTCCTGGCCAGCTGCGATTCCTTATAGTAGCCATCGACTACTTTACGAAGTGGGTAGAAGCAGAACCCTTGGCGAAAATTACAAGTAAAAAAGCCCTAAACTTCGTTTGGAAAAACATAGCCTGTCGCTTCGGCATACCCCATGTCCTTGTCTCAGATAATGGAACTCAATTCACGGACAAGACATTCCGAGAATGGTGTGACGAACTCCACATCCAGCAGAAATTCACTTCGGTGGCACACCCTCAGGCAAATGGCCAAACCGAAGTTACGAACCGGACGATAGTCAAAGGGTTAAAAACCCGCCTCGACAAAGCTAAGGGCGATTGGGCAGAAAACTTGTCCCAAGTTCTATGGTCCTACCGAACTACCCCCCGAACGTCGCATGGTGAAACTCCGTACAGCCTTGTCTACGGAACCGAGGCAGTGATCCCAGTAGAGATCGAATTGCCGAGCCCTCGAACGCTTAACTTCGCTGCCCAAGATAACAAAGAAAAACTCCGAAGTAATTTGGATTTACTAGAGGAAAAACGGGAACAAGCCTACATACAAGAAGCTCGATATAAACAGCAAGTAGTTCGGTACTACAATAGCCTAGTGAAACATCAGCAGTTTCAAGTAGGTGACCTCGTACTCAGGAATAACGAAGTTAGCAAGGCAGAGAAGCTCGGCAAGCTAGAGGCCACTTGGGAAGGACCATACCGAGTTCAAGAAATCCTCGAAAAAGGGTCATACAAGCTCGCCCATTTATCTGGGGAATCAGTACCCCGAACTTGGCACATTTCCCATTTGAAAAAATATTATTTGTAAAAATAATTCAGAATTTTCCATGTTAAATCTTTACATATTTTATAGTATATGTTCCTTATTATTTCGAGTCCAAATCAAGCAAAACTCCAATTTTGGAGTAGCACCTAAACGCGCGTAAGGAGACCACTCCTATCGATAAATTCGACAAACAAGGAAACCTTAACTTCGTCCTTAAACGAAGTGGCTATTTGAAAGCCTAAACTTCGTCCTCAAACGAAGTGGCTACTTAAAGGCTTTAACTTCGTCCTTAGACGAAGTAGCCACTTGAAAGCCCCAACTTCGTCCTCAAACGAAGTGGCTACTTAAAGGCTTTAACTTCGTCCTTAGACAAAGTAGCCACTTGAAAGCCCCAACTTCATCCTCAAACGAAGTGGCTACTTAAGGGCCTTAACTTCGTCCTTAGACGAAGTAGCCACCTGAAAGCCCCAACTTCGTCCTTAGACGAAGTGGCTACCTAAAGGTCTTAACTTCGTCTTTGGACGAAGCAATTACGAGTTCACATTAGCCATTACAAGTAATTTCGAAGCAAACTTGATTAAATGATCGAGAAAAGCTTTAGAAAAGTAATGATGCAATAGAAATA
The DNA here is from genome assembly GCA_026898415.1 of Leonotis leonurus. NCBI lineage: Eukaryota > Viridiplantae > Streptophyta > Magnoliopsida > Lamiales > Lamiaceae > Leonotis > Leonotis leonurus. The sequence goes on along the minus strand of JAPKLX010000082.1, from coordinate 221,843 downwards.
AAACTTTATTTCACTTGAACAAAATATTAAATCAAGGAGGAGGGTCCGAGCCCGAAGGCTTACTAAAACTAAGGTACTTCTCTACAAAGCCCGGACCCAAGCTTGAGCCAGCACCAGGACTAAGCACCGAGTCTAAGAAGGCCATCCCTTGACCGCGGCCGAAGACCCGTCCTCGGCCCCGACTCGCCGAAGCAAATCGACCTCGGCCCCCAGAAGCACGCCGGCCACCACCGCGGGACATTATAGCTTGTGTTTGCTCCCGGGTTAGAGCCGCGCTGGGAAGGTGCACACCCGCTAAGTTGCCCTCCAAAAAAGCCTGCGAAGTCGAGTCAAGCTGGGCATTCTTAGACTGCACCCACCTCTTTAGCTTCGGATTCCGGTTCAGCACGGTCTTATACATGGATCCCAACTTGAGAAGTCCGTCTTCCTGCTCACGAACTTGTCAGGAGTCCTCGCCGTACTTCTCAACGTACTTCCTCATCCGAGCGCGAACTTCCTTAATTTGCGTATGGACCTCGTAAATGGTCAATCGCCCGCTCTTGTGGATGAGGTCCTCATACTCCGTATGCTCTTCAACCATGGCCTTGAAGGTTTGGATGTCCTCCGTAGCTTGCTTGAACTTGTCGTCGAGCTCCAAAAATCTAGCATGCTCCTCGTCGAGCCTTTCCTGCGCTACTCGAAGCTTCGCGTCAGCCTCGATCTCGATGTTAGAAGCTCGGCTTTTCCAACACGAAGCTTCGACCTCGGCCGCCTCAACAGCCCGACGAAGTGCAGAAATTTCTTGGTCATAACGAAAAATGTTGTAAAAATCAAGAGCAGGCTACAAGCAAACAAACGCGATTCAGAAAAGGTCCTTTTATTAACAAAGAAACGCCGCCCTAACAGCGACGAAGTACAAGGCTACACAAAAAAAAAAACTACTAAGCTCCCGGACCAACCTCCTCGGCACCTCCACCCTCCCGGCCTCCTCCAGCAGCGTCCTTGGACAGTTCGGCAATCATCGCCTCTAGCTTATCGTCCCTATCAACAGGGAAATGCCGAATTGCCCTCTCAGAAAGAAGAGACTTTGCCGCGCCAGCCTCTCCACCACCGGGATCGCCGAAGTGTACTCCACAAGCACTTCCGCATACTCCCGCAACATCTTGTCCTCAGACACCGTCTCGTACCCATACTTGGCCTTGTCAAGGTCCGGGTAGTCCTGGGCGATAAGGTCGATTGTTGCCGAAGTGATCGGAGCACTCATGGCGCTCACCAACTGCGTGACCACGCTGCCGAAGTACTTGGAGCGGAATATCCGCTCGGCGAAGGCTCGAAGCACTCCACCCTGCTCGGCAGTAGCGAGGGCCACCTTCTCCCGCTCCCCAGCCAGGTCGGCCCTCAGACCAGCCACTTCGGCCTCCAGCTCGGCCGCCTTTCTCTCTGCATCCTCCGCAACGGCACGAGCCTTGGCCTCCTGATCCGCCGCCTTCGCAGCCTCGGCCCTCGCCGCCTCGAGCTCGGCAGACAGACTCCAGAACTGTTCGACCCCGCCAGCGATGAAGTTCGCCAGGGCCTTCAGCCCGCCCATCGCCATATCCGCCTCCTGCACTAGATATATCAGCATACAAAGCAAGAAAGGAAAAGAAAAGAAAGGGAAGGAAACGTAAGTCTACACTCACCTCGGGAAATGACATCCTTTGAAGCGCGTCCAGATCGGAGGTCTGAACCCCCGAGCTCCCTCCCGCCTCCTTCCGAGGTGAAGACAGATTAATGATAGGCGGAGGCAGGTCGGCAGCAGCCCTCTCCGCCGACGGGCGGCGCGGCGTCTCCTCCGCAGCCGAAGAGGTCCTCGCCCTCTTCTTCTTCCTCTTCAACACCGCCTGAAGAGCTTCTGGATTCACTGCAAATACAAAAGGAAAGAACATCAGAATTCAGCTCGGCTAAATATCATAACACGGCACTTAGAACGAGACCTCACCCAAATCCACGTCGGCAGAAGCGCCGTATGGGCTCAGCCCATACCTCGACAACTCGGCCTCGGCGTAGGCCCTTTTAATGGAGCCGACGGGATCCTCGGTGACCTGGGGGCCGAACTTGGCCTTCGACCAAGCATTCAAAGGCACCCCCTCAGCTCGGCAGAAGAAGAACTTCTTCTGCCAGTTCGTCACCTTTGACGGGGTCTCTAATTTAAACTTATTTACGGGCGATAGATAAACCCACCCCGTAGGACCGCGCTTAGCCCGAAAAAACCTAAGCAGCGATTCTATCGACACCGACCCACCTCGGCGACCGACCTCCATACAAAACCCTATTACTTGCTTAATGGAGGACGGCGCTAACTGGCCTAGAGGAAGCTGGAATCTATCTAATAATTCAACAAAAATGGGGTGCAAAGGAAAACGAAGACCGAAGTGAAGATAGTCTTCGTAAACAGTAAAAAAACACACGGGCGGAGAGCTACCCCTATCCTCAGCCCGAGGTAAAACCATCTCAACGGACTCTGGAAAACAAAATTTTCGAGCCAAGTTCAACATATGAGACTCACTCATGGTAGAAGCGTACTCAAGGGCCGCATCCGACCCGACTAAAGGACAAAACTCCACCACTCTAAGGGTGGGAGGAAGAGCAGCTCGGGTGAAAACCCTCGCCGTCACCCCCCCCCGCCAGAAAAATCCTAGGCGGCGAGGGAGAAAACCCTACATTTTCCGTATCTACATCGACGGGGGAGAAAGGCGAAGAAGAAGCCATTTTGAAAAGAAAAGTACTTACTTGTCGCGAAACAAAAAAGAATTCCGAGTACTTGGCAAGAACGTAGAACGACGGCGGCAAAAAAGCAGAAAGCTTTTGAGGATTTTTTTTGCAGAAAGTGAAAGGGTTTCAGAAATGGCAGAAAGTGTGTATGAGCGTACAAAGCAAGCTTTTAAAGGCAACATTTCCGCCTTTTTCAACCGCCTCTTTCAAAATCCCGCCTCTTCAATGCACCACTATGAAGTCGACGTGTGTCCCCCGCGGTTCCCCATAACAGCTATCTTCCACAATTCCACAAAATTCCCATCTCGACCTCGTCGGAAGCAAGAAGCCATACCTCGACTTCGTCAAAAGTGTCACTTCGGCAATACACCTCATCGAAATCCTTATTCGAGCTCGACCTCGTCTGCCGCACGAAGCACGCACTTCACCCTCATCTACAGAAAGAAGCTCGGACAAATTCCACCTCGTCATCCTCGCTTCTCTCTCTTTTGGGGGGGCATGTGATAGGATATGGCCCCACCACCAACATTGCCCAATTGAGACTAAGGCCCAACATAACTGGACCTCGGCAATGACAGCCTGAATAAGTAGCCCAAGAGCCCAGCAGCTCGGCCCAGTCACTCCGGCCCAAGAGCCCAGCAGCTCAGCCCAGTCACTCCGGCCCAAGAGCCCAGCAGCTCGGCCCAGTCACTCCGGCCCAAGAGCCCAGCAGCTCGACCCAGTCACTTCGGCCCAAGAGCCCAGCAGCTCGGCCCAAAAGCCCAGAAGTCCAACCCACGAGCCCAGAAGCTCGGTCCGCCCCACGATCCCGGACTTAGCGCTTGCAATCCCGGGCCCAGCCATAACTGCAATCTGTTACCTATAAATATAGTCTCTAAAGCAACATTGAGGGAGGATTTTCTTATTGTTACTCTCAAAAACTCAATATTAATACAAATGATTTTTTTTCTCCGTGGACGTAGATCTAAGAAACGATCGAACCACGTAATTCTGTGTTCTCCTTATTCATTACCTCTCATCATATTAACACTCTAAAAACCAACGATCGAATAGTTGCATTAATCAATATATTTATATGGTATATTTATTTTCAATTACAGTTCATAATTATATGCATATAACAATTTGTATATATTCAATTATATATTCATACAATCACCAATCCATAAAGAAAATAAAATCACTTACCAACACAATCAACACGTTTTAATATCTTACATAGATCATTTGCGTAAGAATCTAATTCATTCAAATTCTCTAAAAATTGGACAAACATAGATCAAATTCCATAACCATAATTAGTGTTAGACAAATGATACAAGAAATTATTAAAATCAAAACAACGATTTTCCGTTTATCGCGATCGGTATTTGAATCAGTTGTAAAGCCTTTCAAAAATTTGTTCAACCTAAAACGTAGGTTTGAGTTCTCGCAATTTAATGAGTCTTATAGTACGTATTAAGCTGACCCTAAGTCGAATCTTGTGGAAGACTAAACAGGGCTATTAATTACTAGTACTACTTGATAAAGATAGATCCTACACACTCTATAACAATTTGAGAATGTTTACAAATCAATTAAAGATTAAAAACAACTAAATAGGAATACCCAAGGATTGAAGTATAGGATTGGATATTTTAAACTCCTAAATTGATGTCGAATTGATCATACACTCACACTCGGTTAGGATCTCAAGAGGTAGCTTAGTAAATTACTTTCGTATTTATATAATAAGTCGTGACTTTCACTTACTTATTCAATTCACACATCTAGAAACCACTTAACTTAATATGAACTCTTATTCAAACATTCCCGATTAAGAATAATGTTGATTAACCCCAAATCAAGTGTAAAAGCAATTTCACAATCTACTTAAACACATATGTGAATCTAATGGTGATAAAGCACTAAATTCCATCAAAAACAAGTTAATCAACTAAGCATAAATCAATCACAACATCAAATAGAAGAATTAATATCTATCCCTAGTGAGAATCTAGCCAAACATCATAAGCATGGTAGAAACACACAAGTGATCCATCAAAAGAAAGCTTACTAAGTGAAATGTAAGAATTTCAAGTTAGAATCCACTTCAATCCATTAGAATTCCCTAAATCTATACTAGGAAAGCAAATAAAAAATAGTATTTGAGAGCAATATTTTGAGTTACAATTGTTGGAGTTCATGGAATGATGCCAAAAAAACTTTTAAAATCCGCATATAAAACTGCCAGCCAGCGGTCGCTGGCTTCGCCCTTCTGACGTGCCACAACTGCAGAGCCAGCGGTCACTGGCCTCTGCTATCTGAATTTCTCTGCTGCTCTACCCCAGCAGGCGCTGGAATTCCAGCGGCCGTTGGGCACCGTGTTTGCTCCTTCTTCTCGGTTTCTCTTCTCGTGCATTCTTCGACTCTTTCCGCTTTACTCGGCTTTGCACGTGAGACGCAAAAGACAACACTTCTAGCTTCAATCCTTCCTCATTCTACCATCCTACATCAAAACATGAAAACACAATGACTGGCGTAAAAACGAACTAAAAAGATGTGAAATCAACACAACCTCAAGTCTGGACATTACGAAATCATAACTAAAAACGTAACAAAAACACGATAAACATTAATCATTCATTTATTTCATCATATTTAATTTAATTATTAATGCAACGGTAATTGTTACTTTAGTTACACCACATATATTTAATTAATTAATAATATAAGACTCTTATTTACCTAACAACACATTCAACTCATTTTTTAAAACTCATGTCCAAAGTCGTCAAAAAGACTTAACTTACCTGGAAATGGACGAGTATAAACTATAAATATGACACATGATTGATTTTGAGACTAGCTCGACACATAAAAAATAAATTCAAGCACAATGTGCTTGTAATGGCCCGTAAAATTTTTTCCTAATAATAATATGTATCGAAAATCGTGATAATAAAATTTCGTTATATATATTAAAAATATCGATTAGATGATTGATATTAGTAGCTATTTTTTTTTCGTGCACATTATAGTCATTGGAATAATGATAGATATTATGTAAGCTAGTTTTGATGATGAGATTATTTAAAAGACGAACTAAATAAATTCTTGGGGTGAATAATCAATAGTTCGAGTTCGATAAGATAATTAGATTACTTGACAAAGGCTTTAACAATTAGTAGTATAGTATATACCATAGAAGGGTATATTATTTAGCATTAATAAAGGAATGATGTATAAAAAGGATTATGGTTTATAATTCTATTCAATCAATCGATTCACTTTTCACAAGAGAAGAATTATACTTATAAGATTAGTATATTAAGGTTTCGATAATGATAATCTGTATCTAGTTTTATATGATTGGAAAATAGCATGTTAACTAATGGTATTGTGTAAAATGATACTATTTGCGTTAATGAAATTAGATATATGATATAATGCAACTAATTACAATAGTTGAATACGTGTATATGTATATATACATAAATTACAGATTAGAGGATTTGCAGGTTACAATTTGAATCTATCGAGTACTAGATAGTTAAGAGAAAGAAGAATTCATGCATGCACCTAGAGCTACTAAGATAAGAAATGGTAAACCAAATCTGCAGAGTAGATTTGATTCACACTATTTATGGGAGAAGACCACACGTATGTACTACAATAAGGCATGGCTTTCTGTTACATCATATTAAAAGGAAGAGAAGGAAAAGCAGAATTAGTTAAGGCAAAAGGGAGTCAGGAACAACATGGATGCAGGTTGAGGAAGCAGCATTTCACTCTTCCTACTCTCCACAATCGATTCTCTACACCATAGGAAATAATATCACATTATTCTATAACCCCAGAAGTCAATGCATTCATAAACATAGCATATAACACTTGAGTTCTAGTCTGTGCAGTAGATAACTAGAGTGAGTAATGTAGATGATACATAGGATAGATGTAACAGCAGTTTTTCCTACATATATGCTTAGAAGCTCTTAATAGAAACCCTTCTCTATTTTCAAAGAACTCAGTTTTCACATACACCAAAACCTTACGAAGAAACTCCTATCCATCAGAAGTCATCCCCATTCAGAAACTCCTATCCATCAAGAAGTTTTTCCCATTCAGAATCCTATCCACTAAGAAGTCATTTCCATTCAGAATTTTCAGAAACAGTGAGGTAAACACAGACCTCAAGTTTTCAGTTCTATATCCTCTATAGTGTTAAGTAAAGAGTTTAAAATTTAGTTAAGCATGCAGAACATAGAGTTTCAGATATGATACAGAACTAAAAATATATGCACACTGATTTCAGAACATAGATATAGCTGTATATGTGTGTGAGTGTATACGGTATATAAATATATACATATATTAGTCTTATTCATTAACATCAGTTAAAGACCTTCTGTTTTGTTTAAAAAAGAAAACTGTGTTACTGGAACCACAAAAGGAAAAGAGAACTGAACTTTGACCATCTTCCTCAAACCTTAAAGAACAGAGAGGTAAGAAATTAGAAACTTTTAAAGGGTTTAAGTTCAGAAATTGCAGGCCAAGAACTTAGAAGACTGAGAAGCTTTTAGATCCTAAGTTTTTTTTTTAGAGAACAACTTGCAGATTTCAGAACCTAGCTATATACTTATATATATATATATATGTGCAGATGCAATAACAGAACACATATGATTTTTATACTTATATATATATATATATACATAGATTATGATTTTAGAACTGGACTATTGTTCTATCATATTCAGTCTCCAGAACATACTCAGTACTCGTTTATCTCCATAACAAGGAACCAAATCAAAAGTAATAAACCTCAGAATTTAAAAATAGAGATTACATCATATGACAACCAATCTCCAAAAATCACTTCCAGCGAGCAAATCAAAATAAGACCAGGAATTAATGTATCCCTCAGCCAAGAATAAGAACAGAACAAAGCCAGTACTTGAATAAAACTACAAACAAATCAGAGTTGAGAACTCTTGAGTAAACTGAAGTTTATTCCATTTCACAACCCAGATTCAGAATGAACTACGGTATAGCCTAATGTTAACACAGAAACTTGAAAGAGTTTTAATCATACAGAAAACAAAGGAATTAAAAATCTAAAATACAGGAATCCCAAAATTTGAACCCAAATTCGAATCACAGCTTTGTCAAATTTCTAAAACCAGAATTTGGAAGGAGAAAAGAACATGCATCTTATGAACCCGAAAATATAAGAACAGAATTAAAAGATTTTACCTGTAAAAGAAGAAGCCAAGGACGGCAACCTGGAGAACTCCGACGACCACCCCACCGTCCAATTACCCTGCTACAAATCGAGAGAGAGTAGAGAGTAAGAAATTAAGAAGTTTTAAAAGCAATTTCAAAAGAAAAACCTAAAATCTAAACATGCAGAGTCACAAGATGAAATTTCAAAATACAGGAAGGACAAATCGAAAATAGAAAACGAAATCTAGGTTTGCAAAACAGAAAGTTTAGACCCTAAAAACTAAAATTTGGAAAACAGAGAGAAGAGGGAAAGATTTCCTCTTAGTGTAGCCGCAAGCCGAGAGACCGAGAGACAGACGAGAAAGAGATGGAGCAGGGAGAGATGGCGATGACTGTTGCTGCATTTCATCCGAGCGGGAGTCTCAGGCGAAGTGGCGGAATGAAGGGAGCCGTCTGTGAAAGAGAAGAATGAGGGTGAAGAGAGGCGTGTGTTGTGTGGTGGGGAAGAGAGTGAATAGGATCTGAACTAGGGCTAGGAAGGGTAAATAATCGTATGGACTGATAATAGAACTTAAGTGGGCTGAAATGATTAAACAGATGGGCCGAAGAAGATAAACCAAACGGGCCAGCAATTGAAAATGTGGGCTGAAAAATAGGATGTTAGATTGGGCTGTAATATCTAATGGGCTTTTTATTTTTATTATGTAGAATGGGCCCAGTTTGGGTATTAAAATGGGTATTAAGAATGGATTAAGTTACCCTTAATAATGGGTTAATAAAATTTAATCTTTGGATTAAGTTAGAGATTAAAGGGATTGGATATAAATAGTTAGGTTTAATCCAATAATTTAGATCTATTAAGTTATGAAATTAGTAGTAATATTTTAATGGTTATAGAAATCTTTAATTACTCGAATCTTAGTTGAGTGAAAGGATTAGAAATATTTATAGAATAATAGAATATTATTTCATTTTTAGATGAAATAAATTATATACTCACGATGAGTATTTTCCTCTTAATTACGATTAAGGTTCGGCGAAAGGGAATTTCAGTCGATCTGCACCAGATTTTCGTTAGACGAAGAAGCAGTTCAGGTAGGCTTTCTTTTACAAATGAAATCGTATGCGTTGTACCAAATTGCTATTTTCGCTTTAGAAATGCTTTAGAATTTAAAAAAAAAAATGTTATGAAGTATTGCATTGTCGAAAATATTTTATATTTTGGTATGATGCGTATCTGTTGAACAGTTAATCGATTTCGGGCCTTTAAAGATTTATATCTTTAAGGTTAGTTTACACCAGGGACCGTGAGTCATCTTAACAGATTGGCCGGTTCAGTGTTCGCGGAAAGTGGCCACTTTCCCGACACTCAGAATTTCAGATATGTATTATTAATCCAGAACTTAGACTGCGCAGTCAAACTTTTAAGATCACAAGATTTTAGTGAACATAGGTACTTTAGTGACAAAAATCCCTATGTTGCACTGTGTTACGGCAATGGCAAATATATTGTACGAATATGATTTCAGCATGTGTTTACTGATCGAGTACTTTCGTACTCAGCCCTGCATATATTTATAAATGTGCAGGTTAAGTCGTGATGACGAAGTGGAGGGCTCAGCGGTGGTTTTTGTCAAAACTCTTATGTTTTTACTCTCGGTGATTTATATGTCTTCATACATGTAAATCTAGATATTGATCCAGTTTCCGCTGCCAGACTTTTGTTTAAATCCAAGAACTTACTAGCTATCTCTTTTGGGCTTTGAACTATGTAAATCCTTTTTATGTAATTGGGGTTTTTCGTGACATCCAAATCTATCGAAATCTTCATCTTTTGTGGTACGTTTCATGTTTCATCCAAATATCAGCGCTTGCATTTCCTTTCGTTACCCGCATTTTTATTCCGAGTCACGTTTTCCTCGATTTTACTTAGAAAAGTGAAATGGGGACGTGACAGTGCTTGAACAATATGATACAACCATATTTTGTTATATTAAAAATTATTTTACCATAACTAAAGTGGAACATGGTTTGGTTTGGAGCTTGGGACTGTAAATGAAGCCCATCAAGCTCATTTCAAAGTAAACATCCAAATGCATGCTCAACCAGGTCAGCCCTTGGTTCGTTGGATTGGTCGGCTCAATTTGCATTTTTATTACATCTTAGAATTGTCGATCGACACTTGGTCAAAATAAATTATTAAAAATTTATATATTCATGAACATAACCTAACAAATTGAACTCACATATATAATTGATTTGTTAATTTTTTTTCTATATATATAGTGATTGCAGCATTGCATTTGGTGATGGCGGGGATGAAAATGGAAGTCGAGTCACGCAGCTGGCAAGATCAAATGAAATGCAACAACAATAATACATGAATATGAATATCCCAAGCACACATAACTACACATCCTACTATCAACCAATCTACCTCCACCACCAACAACAACAACATGATCATTAGCAACAATACCCCTCCATGTACTTGCAGGGGCGAATTCAAGATTTATACATGGGGTGGACTAAAAAATTATAAAATTTAAAACACTATATTTATACATGCACAAAACTTTTGGGGTGGGCTAATGTTATATTAAACCTGAAAAATATACATATATATAACTGAAAATTTTGGACCCAGTGCAGGTTACATGTAGATCCGCCCCTGTGGTCTCCCACGCCCTCCTACGAGGCCTCGTCTCAGCCCAACATGCACCGGATGGTTCAAATTCCTGCACCCCATCAATTCTAACACCATTATAACCTCAGGCTCGTCTCCCAAATGCAGCCCCCGTCCACTCACACGGCTGGTGGGTGTTTAGCCTCTTTTTGTTCGTCTAAACTTGTGTTTTCCGTATCTTTATTCGTGTTATTTTTCCTCGATTGCATGATATTTTGGCTCGATTTATGTTTCATTTTATTTCAGGATCACGAGTCTAGACGAGTGTTGAAGTTGGAAAAGAGACAAGAAAAGATCGAGAAATGGCGAAAGAATGAAGACTAGCGCGAGAGCACTAATCAGCAGTCGCGTAGCACTAAGCGGCCACAGACTAGGCCTCAGCGTGCCACGGCCGAGCCAAGCGCTGAGTCAGCGCCAAGCCCGGGCCAGCGACCGCTGACCAGTAAGCGGCCGCTTACCCCAGCGCAAGACCCGAGCCTAGCACAACGGTCCTCGTGTGAGCCACGAAACAACCCAAGGTCAGCGGTCGCTGACATCTCAGCGGCCGCTGACTCCTTCTCTCGGCCCACCTTCTCACTCACCTACGCAGAGGCCCTCATGCGCCCAAACAACGGACTTCAAGCACGCCCCAGCAAAATCAAATCTCAAAGGGTTGGCTCGCTCATTCTCCGAAAATTTTAACCATCAAAGGGCGATGCACCACATGCTCAAAAAGGGAAAGTGTCATTTTGAGTAAATTGACATCGAGTTAAAACATATATCGAGAATGACTCCATGTCTGAAGTTGTGGAGTCAAACCCCAAATTTGACAATCCTGGTTGATTGAGCTATCTCGTCAAGCTAGTGACGTAAAAGAAGCGCTTCGTGGGAGGCAACACACGCTATTTTCCATTTTTATTACTTTATTGCTTTTCGTATGTGAATGTGTGATCGGCTAATTTTCATTTTCCATTCGTTTGTTTTCAGGTTTTCTTTCCGTTTTGTTGCTACGAATGCCGCATTTCAAGGACGTATTCTCTATCCCTACTCTTTAGATCATTATTTTCCACAATGAGGGCATTGCTCTCTCTTTGTAAGAGGGAAGGGATGTCTTTTTCATGCGTGCATTCGTCGCTTTGTTTTAGTGTCTTTTAGTATGCAAAATTTTGATTGTGCTAGAGCTACTTTGTCTAGATACATCGTGGCTGAATCAAGGCATGACACATGTTAAGATGAGATGTGATTTGAAAACCTTGATTGATTTGCATTGATTTATGTTGTGAAACATAGATGAACTAGGAATGTGTGGAACATTATGACCGAATTATGGATCTTAGTAGAATAATTAAAATAGTGATGTATGATAAGATAAATTGATTGATTCAATTGGTTAGTTGTTTACGACCACTTGTTGCGTATCTGTGTTTATATTAATTGAACTTTGTCAAGAGGTCTCTGCTTTTATGGGAACCATGAGCACGGGAAATCGGATGAGGATACATTAGGGAACCCCTAATTGTTCACACCTCGCGATAATGACCATATAACTTGACATTGTTCTAAGTAATTTTCTTAAATTCTTGAAAAATAGGAATACACAAGGATTCTACCCCGCTCTCTTAATCACAAATCCAAATTTATAAAAGAGATGGGTATGAGAAACCACACCGGGAAAACCCGAACATTCAGAGTACTCACCCGGTGAACATTGTCCTTAATATTTCTCATGTTAAAAGAAGGAAAAGAAAAGAGAAAGATACGCTATTAAGATGGATAAAAACTCTTGCCGGTTATGTGATCTCAATAACATCTTGTGCATCATTATTTTGTGTTATTCGAATTGATTATTTATCTAGTCTAAATGATCTACTTTCTTCTATGATCTCTATGTGACGTGACATAATGATGAAATTCAATTTTGGAATGATTTGGAGTCTTATCAAGAACACATGTCGTGAATAGATTTTTCTCTAACGATAGTTTAGACTAAATTATGCTTGAGGACAAGCAAAGTTTTGTGTGTGAAGGGGTTTTTTAGCCTCTTTTTGTTTGTCTAAACTTGTGTTTTTCGTATCTTTATTCGTGTTATTTTCCCTCGATTGCATGATGTTTTGGCTCGATTTATGTTTCATTTTATATTTCAGGATCACAAGTCTAGACGAGTGTTGAAGTTGGAAACGAGACGAGAAATGGCAAAAAAATGAAGACTAGTGCGAGAGCACTAGTCAGCGGCCGCTTAGTGCTAGGCCTCAGCGTGCCACAGTCGAGCTAGGCGCTGAACCAGCACCAAGCCCGGGCCAGCGAACGCTGACCCTAGCACAAGACCTGGGCCTGGCACAACGACCCTCGCGTGAGCCACGGAACAACCTAAGGTCAGCGGTCGCTGACCACACCTCTCGACTATATATACTCAGCGAGTTTCTCATTCGAGAAACATCACTTTTGGCTCGTATTTCAAGACTCTTTCTGACGTCACTTTTCAGCATTATTTTTAGACGTTTTTCCCTTCATAGTTTAGCATGTCTCGACCTAGATTCGAGGGTCAAGACTTTGATTTCTAGTTAGTTCTCTTTAGTTTTATATTTCGTACTCGAAGGTTGCCAATTGCAACATTCCATTCGTATTTCGTTTTCAGAATTCTTTTTGTGATTCATACTTCTTCAAGTTATCAATCAAGGTTGTTTCTCTTTTATTATTTTGGCTTTCGTTTATTGATTTAATTTCTTTAATTGGTTATGTTTTCGGTTACTTATCTCGTTTACGATTTCCAATTTACTTTATGCATTCTTGTTGATTTCGAATTCCAAGTTACTTGCTTTCTTTCAAATTTGCATCTCGATTTCTTAGATAGATATTTTATTTACTCATTGCTTTTTATTAGATTATGTTTAATTTATGTTTCTTATTTATATTCTTCGCCTAGTTGTAGAATCTCCAACAAATCCTTTTTATTGCTTTCTTGAACAAAGAATCGAATTGTCCTGTTAAGTCTTTCTTGAGAATACGACTTGGGTTGGCTTATCATTGCTAGATGACCTCGTTTTAAATTGCGAGCGACTCAAAACAATTTTAGTTGAATCAGTAGGTGGTACTACAATTGGAATATATGATCATCAATATTCTAATCACTTGCAAGATCAGCAGGAAGCCGCATACTATGCTCAAGAAATGTTGCCACCGCCGCCTCAATACCAAACTATGACTCTCGCGGCCGCCGTCATGTTCACATAGGCCTTCGCTCAGATCATCACCCCCGATTCCAATCCACAACACTCTTGATGCATGCGTGCTAACTTATCAACTACAAAATTGAAAGGAAGTTAAAGGGTGTGTTGTTTTAAGCAGTACCCTACTCTATGTGTTATTAAATCATGTGTATTCTAGTAATTGAAATTATATATATATATATATATATATATCATTCCTTAGCCGGAAATATATGCGGCTATGAAAGAGGGATTAAGTGGAACAGAATTGACTGGGTGGTAGAGTGGTGGAAACGTTTCTTTCTTCCATATTTTGGATCTTACCTCCATGGAACAATATGTTACTATTGAAACACGGAAGAATTGAAATCTTAGATCAAAACACTATGTATGGATGGTATGAACTGATATATATATATATATATATTATGTTTAATTTCAAACTACCGGCAATTAATTAAGGTATTTTACAAGTAAGTTACAAACTTATATCTAACTAATTCAATCTAGATCTTGTTGCATAATGATATGTCATATCGTATTGTACTGATAAAATTATTATATGTAACATAATTAATGGTTTAACATACAAAATAATATTTTCCTATACATATCACCATAAATCTTTAACCATTTAGCGCTAATCATGTCACAATTTTATTGATGCAAAATGAAATGGCACACTATTAGGTAATAAAAGATCTCATTCAAAATTAATTGGTATCAAAATGCGTGGGTGGTGTTAATAAGCCCGCGAACGATGTGACGTGTCTCATATATTATTACATTTTTAATAAAAAAAAGTATTAATTTTTAATTTCCAAAGAGATTTATTAATTTTGATATAATTTAATATTATTAAATATAAAATAATTAAAAAAAATTATAGTGACTCATATGTTGATATGACATTATGATATTAGTCGTGAACGCATTAAGATGGTGTTTGGCTAAGCTTAATTTAAAGAACTTATAAGATGTCATAGTTTATGAGCTTATAAGTTGTTAAGGTGTTTGGAGAAATAAGGTGCCGCTTATGTAAGTTCATGAAAAAAGATGGGGTGAAGCTACTTATGTTTTGAACAATTTGTAAGTTACAATAGCTTATTTTTTACAACTTATAAACTCTCAAAGAGCTTAATTTATCAAACACTTGCAAAAAACTTATAAACTCCTAAACAAATAACAAATTGTTTTAAAAAGTTTATAAATTTAGTCAAACAACCCAAGCTAGCGGTGGAGCAGTTCTACAGTTCGTAACGTAATTAAATCTAGTGAGCTACCGATTATATTGCAATAATTAATGGGGTTCGAAAACTTAACAAATTTTCATTAATAAATACACACAATTTAGCAAGCTTTATTGAGTAGTCAACCTATCACCATGCATTCGTTGTTACAATTAAGTTAGTCCACCTTGTGTCATGTAGCGTGTTAATTAAGATCATAGTCAAACCTTTGTTACCATTGAAGAATAATCACGCTTGAATATGATGTTTTTTAGCAGTTGAAATTGATGGATTCTATACAAATTTAAATGCAGAGACGGAGTGGCTGGCGGTGGCCACCGCCCCCTCAAAATTTCAACTTTTTATATATGAATAGTTCGTTTAGTTTATATTTATTTTTAACAAAAAAATTTATCAAATTATAATTAAGGCCATTAATTTGGCCCATTAACATATATATAATAATGAGTATGTTAAATTTGTTAGGTTAACGTTATAAATTTTAGTCACATATCATAACTTGCAATTTATAGTTTCTTTTATAAAAAAAAATTCACAAGTTGCAACATTGCAGCATTTCCCGAATATTTTTTCGATTTTCTATATGTTATTTAATACTAATCTCTTCTATTACAACATCGGTTAAAAAAGTTCGAGCGCGATTATTCTGTGAGATATAATTTGTGATCTTTATATTTTAATTCATATGCAAATATTTGTTGTTATCTATTTTCTTTATAATTTAATTATTTCAATATGTTATACAGTACATAATATTTAGGAGTTTGAAATTAATTAATAGCCAATTAAATTGGCCATACACGACCTCAACTAATTTTCTCTTGATGCATTGCATCGTATGATTGCTTCTTCTTTTTTATGCTTCATATTTTATTTTATTTTAAATATAGTTTTTTTTATTTGAAAGTAATCTTGTATTTTTTTTATATATAAGTTCATAAATCAACACAATAAAATATAAAACACTTCATTTTTTTCCAATGATAACAAGAAACACCCACGGAATGTTGAAGAAAACTCTAGTTCACCGATTTTGAATCTTAAAGAGTTGATGCGGTCCATGTGAATAATAATGTTACTTCTGAAATTATCAATCCGATTTGATTATGAGATTAGACGTGCTTATTTAATTGTGGGTGCTTATCAATAGATTCCAGATAAATCATCGAATACGTGGATAAAAATTATAGAAAATTTTATAAGTTTGATAGCCAGAAAATTCGCCCCTTAATTGAATTTCGGCTCCCTCCCTCTTTAAATGATCATTAATTTATTTTCTTTATTCTTGAAATATGAAATTCAACTACCTATATAGCTACAAACTAATGCTATATAATTCTTTTTTAGGAATCATGGAATACATAGCTGATAGCACGCAAGCTGGACTAAACCTTACCCTTGGGGTTGGGTTCCCTTCTTATAAAAGTACAAATTCATCACGTTTGAAAGTAGTTGGGAATGTGATGATTTTTGGTCCTTCTAATTTTGTCCTATCACTAAAAATAAAAATGGCATTCATTATTAGTAGTAGTCCCTACAAGAAATGCAGAAAATATTTTACTTTAAAAAATGGATAGAATGGACGCTTAAGAGCATGCACAATGGAAGCACCCCATTTGGGGTTCTAATTTTTGCCACATGTACAAGTACCCAAAAATTAAAATTATTACAATGGTGGGTACTAATTTTTGGGTCCTAATACTATTTGATGGAGCCCACTTTAATACAATTTATCCCTTTTATTATTTTGATTTATATATTTTATGTATATACTATGTTTTATGATTAGTTTAATTTAATACCTTTTATTATTTTGATTTTATATAGTATTTTTTTAATTGAATTTATAAAATGAATTTTAATATTTTATTATTTAAAATATTCTAAATGTAAGCAATGAAAAAAAAAGATAAAGGATAGATAAATTTGCAATAAACTTGAAAATTTCATATAACATACAATACTTATTTTGCGATACCTATTACAAACGAAAATTAGAAAATATTATAATGATTCAAAATCAATACAAACTTGAAAATAACACGCATAACTAAAGGGAAAATGCAATAAAAAAAA
The DNA here is from genome assembly GCA_026898415.1 of Leonotis leonurus. Taxonomy (NCBI): domain Eukaryota; kingdom Viridiplantae; phylum Streptophyta; class Magnoliopsida; order Lamiales; family Lamiaceae; genus Leonotis; species Leonotis leonurus. The sequence goes on along the minus strand of JAPKLX010000082.1, from coordinate 204,711 downwards.
TAACTACTCATCACCGTTGCCAAAGTGCTGCCACATATGCTCAATTAAATCGTGTTCTAATTTTTTATGAGCTCGTTTATCTCGTAAATTTGTTGACCTCTCTATATATGCTCGAAATGACGGAGTCGCTCCTTGTGTTGCACGCCCTCTATCGCTAGATCCGACATCATCGTCATCATCTGTAAAATTGGTGACGCCTTCTTTCTCATCTTCGACTATCATATTGTGCATAATAATACAAGCGATGATGATATCTTTTATATGCTCTCGGAACCAAAGTCGGCATGGACCTTTAATAATTGCCCATCGTTTTTGGAGGACACCAAATGCTCGTTCAACATCTTTTCGTGCAGCTTCTTGCATCATTTTGAACAACCTCCGTTTGTCATCAGTGGGTTGTGGAATAGTCTTGACGAAGGTAGGCCATTCGGGATAAATTCCATCAACTAGATAATAGCCATGATTGTATCGTACACCGTTAGCCGTAAAACTTATTTGTGGTGCATTTCCCAGTAATGTGTCATTGAACAGTGGAGATTGATTAAGTACATTGATGTCATTATTTGATCCGGCAACTCCAAAAAAAGCATGCCATATCCATAAATCTTAAGAGGCAACCGCTTCAAGAATTATTGTAGGGCGACCTTGATCACCGCGAGTGAATTGACCCTTCCACGCTACTGGACAATTTTCCCACGCCCAATGCATACAATCGAGACTTCCGATCATACCGGGGAAACCGTGTTTTTCTTTGTGCATCCGAAGTAGACGTTGACAATCATCAGTGGTTGGCTTTCTTAAGTATTCTGCACCAAAAATGTCAATGATACTGCGACAAAATTTTTTAAGACATTCAATACCTGTTGATTTTGCAACACGGAGATACTCGTCGTATTGATCGGCTCCACCACCATTTGCTAGTTGTCGTAGTGCCACCGTACATTTTTGTAAAGGTGTGAAACCATTTGTACCTGTTGCATCTTGACGGAGCTGAAAATACGCATCGTTTGCCTCCAATGAACTAGCGATTCGAAGGAATAACGCTTTTGACATCCGAAAACGTCGACGGAATACACTTGCACCCCAAGTCGAATTTTCGTCAAAATAATCCTTCATGAGCTGAACATTTGCTGCATTACGATCTCGACGCACAAACACTCTATTGCGTCCTGGATCTTGTTGTGCCTGAATATAGTTGAAAAAACGTTGATTGGTTTCGTTCCATGATTCTAAGGCATTTAGATCCGCCTCATCATCGATGGAATTGTCCCAATCACTAGAGGAAGAAGACATCTTTTATGTGTTTGGAAAAAAATATATGTGAGGGAGTTGCAATGAAGTTATTATAAATGAATGAGTGGAATGATATATTTATAGCATTGAGAATTTGAAAAAATGACATGACCGTTTTCTTACAATAAATTCAATATGCTTTCAATGCAACGGTCACATTCTAATTATTCTGACAAAATTTAAATAATGCAATAATAGTGTCAACGGTAACATTAAATATTATTAAAACAAAATTTGAATAATGCAATGATAATGCCAACGGTCATATTTAAATTATTGAGGAATACATAAAGTGCAATACATATTTATAGACTGCAATGATAATTCAATATACTAGAGGAATAAAGTGCAATACATAATTAAAATTAGATCAATACAAATAAAGTGCAATACATAATTAAATTCCTAAAATTTCAAAAAACACAAAGTTGCATGTAAAAAATAGTAAAACAAATAATAATATAATACAAATTAAGTCCAACCCCATTTCTTCTTAATCTGATCGCATACTTTGTCGTGAAATTCCTTTTGCTCTACTGTCATTTTTGATGTATTTCGCATCACAATGGAGTAATCGTTCTTGAATTGCATTGAGTTTGCAGCTTCTTGTATTTCTCTTTGAGACTTCATGAAGCTTTCCATAAGGTCGTCATTACCAGTGGCTTTTTTCCCCTTTCCTTTCTCTCTTGCATTTCTCTTTGCAGCTTTCTGTCCCTCCGGACGAGCATGAGGGTGCTCACTTGTAATTGATTCTGGATTTGATGAGGTAGTGTATGCACCAGAATTTGATGTCTTGGTCCTCTTCGAAGAATGGATATTGTCATCCACCGTGGCAAATTTTGGGCTCTCTTTAAGAATATTCCAAACACCTTCATGTTTAAAAGACTTATCATTTGAATGTACCTTGAATTCACTATGGGCGCGGGCCATGATATCTGCATCACTGTGACCGCTAGGCCACATTGCATAACACCGAGAGTAGCATTCTTGAAATAGCTTCGTATCCTTTTGTATTTTCATGAAATGAGACTTCAACATTTTTGGATTCCTCTCTGGAGTATTTCGTGGGCGATTTTTATTGTAAGCAACAGAAATTCGCTTCCAATATTGATCCTGTTTCTGATCATTTCCAATAATAGAATCTACACTTATATCGACCCAACAAGTTGCAAGTACCTCACTTTCTTTGCTAGTGTAGTCATGTCGCTTGTGAGTGAAATCTTTGTCATTGTCGTTGATGTCTGGCTCATCATTGAGATTGATCATGTCAAGCCCTTTTGCAGACAAGTCCGTAGGGGGAAACATCTCGGAAGGTAGGAATCTTTGACCTTGATTAAATCCTTCAGGTTGAGTATAATATCGAGAAGAGAATTGTTGAGAATTCGAGAACATCTGAGAAGGGGAAAATTGTTGCTGATTGGGAAATTGTTGCGGATTGGAAAATCCTCTCGGATTTAGAAATTGTTGAGGGTTTGAGAATTGTGAAAAATTAGAAAATTGATGATGATTGGTTTGAGAAGAAAATTGTTGGAAATTTTGTGGGTCAAAAGAAGAAGGATTCGAATATTGATATGAATTTGGATCATAATTAGACGAATCTTTATCCATTGAAAATATATTAAGAAAAGATAATAAATGATATTGCAAAAAGAATGTAAAATAAGAGATGAAGTAAAGATTTGGTGTAGTAGAAATGAATATGAGATGTAGTATTTATAGAATAAATGAGATATAAAAATAATTAAAAAAAATGTTGCAAACGGCTAGTATATAAATAAACGGTCATAAAAAATTTTATGTTGCATGAAATATATATAACGGTCATAAAATAAAGTTGTTCCAATATTTATGTTGCATGAAATGAGAGAGGACAAACAAACAGTCACATACTGCACGAAAGCTAGCTAGTGTAAATAAGGAAAATGTATTGCTGTAGAAGAAATATATATATATAAAAGTATTATAAAAATCATTAAAAGATTAAAAGAAAAGAAAAAAGAAAAAAAAAAGATAAGAACCCAAGTCCTTAGGTAAGGACCTTGGTTCTAAAATAGGGGATCCCCAATGGGAGGCAAATTTAAGGGAGGGTGCTAAAATTTGCCACCTAGACAAACACCCTCCCGTTGTACATGCTCTAATGGTATATTCTCTGTCTCTTGTATACTTTTAATTCAATGAAGATATATTTTTTATTAGAACTTAGAGTTGAAAAAAATATTATAATATTGATAAAATATTATAGAATCATATGGTATAAAGTTGACATGATTTGGTAAAAAAACATATGATTTATTTATTATATCAATACATTGATGTGATTAATCTGGACATATATTTTAATGAGAATTTAAAATTGACAAAACCATCATATTATTTATATAATATTATATTAGTGTCATGAATATATGATTCGGTAAAAGATTATAATTTATTTATTATGACAATATGTTGTATTATTTATAAATTAAACTACGAAAAAAATATTATGTAAATCACAATTCCAATGCAAGAAGAGGCAGCAAGCTTTATAGTTAAGAATGTGAGGCAAGGAGAGAGAGGCCCACCTAAGAAGGAAAGAAAGTAAATAACGATGCTATTGATAGTCAATCCAAAGACTACTCAACTAAAGATGAGGTAAGGAGTGAGTAGACTATAATAATTTCTTGTATATCCCCATTCCCCACCAATTAAGCACATCTTTTGTTGTTTTCTCAGCCTAACTAATATGCCTATGTCAACATATGAATATGTTCACTAGGAAGGCATTCAGTTTCCACAATTATTACTACTACTATTTCTACTCTACCAAATCATACAATACCATTTATTATATTTTGTTATTCAAATAATGGGTGGACTCTCGCCTTCTTCTTACCTCTTCTCTTCTCCCTCATAGCTCGTGCTCTCTCTCTCTCTTCTGTCACAAAATTCCATTTCTGATTTTCCACAAACGCCCCTACCTCCTTTTCTTCTTCGCTGAGCACCTTTTTCTCACACTAATTCTCTCTCACACATACAAAGACATTTCACAGAAGCGAGCGAGCTGCTTCTTTTTCAATATATTTTCTTTACCTAAAAAGAAAGAGACAGAGAGAGAGAGAGAGCTGCTTCTTTTCTACTTCAGAAAAAATATTTTCTTCAAATTCCATCAACATCCCACTTGCCCACCTCCCCCCATTCTTCCTCCACCCATTCCTTCACGCAATTCCGTCTCTTTCTCTGTCTCTAATACACACAGAATCAAGCTACGTGGTCTGATAAGCCATGCCGACGCCGGTAGGGGACAACCCAGAACAACTTCGTCACAGAAAGCCCAGAAACCCCGAAATAGATCCCAATTCCGCTCGCTCCAAAACTACCATCTCTTCAATCCTCCTCTCCTCCAGCCCCACCGCCGATGCCTCCCCCTCCACCAAGAAAAAGAACTTCCCCTCTGCCACATTCCGGGGACTTGGCTGCGCCGCCTCCTCGCAGGTGTCGGTGCCGGCGGTTATTAGGACCTCGGCCGATTGGGAGGCCAAGAAGCTGAAGAAGAAGAGGCTCAAGACCAAGAAGAGTGGGAATGACCAGCTACTCACTAATGGCAACTCCGCCGCCGCCAATCCTCCACCTTCGCTCTCTCTGGCGCTTTCGTCGAGCTGTGTGGGTGCGCCTGATGTTTGGTGCGGCGCCGGAATTGGGCTTAGCACTGACGCCACTTCCGTTGATTGCGTTGTTTCGAGGAGGCCTTCTAGAGGCAAAGTTGATGTCATCCACAGAATTAATACTGTTGCTCTTGCTCCCAGGGAGGTAATATACAAGTATATATTTTACATTTATTTAGATATGTATATACAGGGAGAGCTAGCTTATGTGAACTTCGACTGTTGCTTTGAGAAAGATGGTGTCTTTTTTTCACTGTTCTTGATTGTGTGCTGGTTATCGATGCTGCTCTTTGCTAACGACGGCAAATTTATGCTATTTTTATATCATTCTGCTTAGCTAATTCTGTGTTACATTTATCTGTTTAAGTACTATCTTGTTGAGTGTACTAAGTACTTAGTCTCCCTGTGTACAGTGTCTAACTACACTGCTTTCTTTTCTTTTCTTATGTGGTCTCTTTTACTTGAATATGCAATCAAGTATTTGTTCATCACTTCTAGTACTTTTATGTCATTCTGTGTTGTATTCCATCTTTTTTCGTTACAGCTATGTGATACAAAAGCCTCAATTTTATGTTGTTGATTGTCAGCGTTCATACAACATGAGGAGAATGGTTTCTCCCGAAGATAACCCTTTCCTCGAATCTGATTCTTCTGTTGAAATAGCTCGTATTCGTTCTGATGCTTCTGGCTCTAGACATTATCGTCATGTGAGGCATGGTTTCCGTGAAGGACTTGCTGAGGTTAGTGTGCGTACTGTTTTCTACTTCTCTGAGTTTAAATTTTCAGCTCCATTAATTTACTATACTCTTATATCTGTATGATGGTTATGGTCCTATGGAGCACTATTATTGGAGATCAAGTTTTCTTCAACGAGTGATTGTATCAACATACTTGAGAATTTTTTTTAAAAAGAGCCTTGCAGTTTGCGAACAACAGAACAAGTTTTCCTTGTAATGATTTCTTGTGAAATCTTATTTTAATTTACAATTGATGTCGAGATATTGGGTGCTATCAGTTATAGTGAATATCAATATACAAAAGGGGTCAATAGTGAACGCATAATGAGTATATTAGATTATATAGGATCAAATGTTTTGTTACTGTAGTTGGTAAAGCGCTTGGATTATAACTATGATTCTTGTGTTCGACCAATCTTTTTTTTTCCTTTGCTAAAAAACCTCTATAGTTAATCTTTTATACATTTATCTTGTAATTTAAAAATAACTATGAAGAACAAAGGGTCCAATTTGAAGAATTTGCACAGGGTGCCATTGTCTTAGCTCTACCCATGGTGGTTGGTGTAGACAAGGCGCAAGTGATCGGGAGCAGGTGAATTGCTCGAATTTTTGTGGGTTTAGTTATTATTAGACAGTTAGTAACAGAGCAGTGCCTTAAGTATTTTGAGTCTCAGTACTAATTAGGGGACTGTTGGGATCATGAGTCTTATTCAATGTGAGTTTTCTGCAATAATTAGGGGTCTCTTAAGATCTGTATTATGATTAATAGAAGTTTTATGCAGTAATAAGGGGACTTTTGATATTATTGATTTGGCAGCAGTCATCAGGCTTGTGGCAGATATTATTCTCTCTTACCTCATTTTGAGGGTTTATCCCCTTCTTAGTTCAGTTCTTGTTTTCTTCTTACCTAACTCCACTCTATCATTAGAGGTACTAGATTTACCAGCAAACCTCAGTGACTAATTATTATGGTGTTTCTTGTACTGCCAGCCTTGTCTCATTGCTTCAGAACTCCAAGGTTCATTGGAGGATCAATCCATTACTAACTAGCATTAACAGAACAAAATTTTTGACTTGCTACTTGTGTTTTCTCATTTGAATATGATAAAAGACTCTTGCCAAATACTTTTCCCTTGATTATGCTATAAAAATCTCAATTCTATATGAGCAACTTCTAAATAAAGATATAACAGACTGATCTATCAGAAAGGAAATCGCTTTGAAATGGTCGACAGTCACAACTTGAAAGTTATGATTGTTGACTGCCCTTGAGTTTCATGTATGTAGTTTTTGATGAAACAAGACAGAAATCGCTTTGAAATGGCACGTCTGCCTTCTTATCCCGTGTGAATTTTGAACCCTAGAAGAAGAAGAAAACAAGCCTACCCTTTACCCTTAGTATCACTTTACTATTATGTATGCATACTTTTGGTGGCTTCTGACGTTATGACTTATGATGTGCTTGTGGTACAGATTGTAATGCTCCAAAGTAGTATGTTGATGGGTGGGCGATCAGATGGGCTCGACCGCTACAGGGATCTGAGGCTTGATATCGATTGCATGTCCTACGAGGTATTTCAGTATTTCAGAACCATATTTCTTTCGTTGAAGCTCTATCTCATCATGTGTGCCGCTGCAATTAGGAACTGCTGGAGCTGAGTGACAACATCGGGTATGTGAGCACTGGATTGAGAGACGACGAGATAACTCGCTGCCTGGGGAGGACTAAGCCGGCACTCGCCTCAACTGATGTATCGTTGCATCTTTCCTCGGAGATGGAGAGGAAATGCAGCATTTGCCAGGTAACATTTCTCACGGCTTAAAAATTGTGGAGTTTATCAAAGTATGCAGTGGATTAGACGATAATATCATTTATACTCGTAATAATATTGAAGGAGGAATACGAAGCAGACGACGAGACAGGGAAGTTGTATTGTGGGCACTTTTATCACGTCTACTGCATAAAGCAATGGCTTAGGCAGAAAAGTAGCTGCCCAATTTGCAAAACATCAGTCGTGTCTCAATTCCAAGAAGAAGAAGAAGCTAAATAGGTTTGTTTGGTCACAAAAATCTTGTTGATTGGTTTGGTTTTATTGTTTTCTGTATAGATTTTCCGAAATCTTTGAAAAGTGGGTTTCTACTTTCTAGGATGGAAAGAATTGCCATTATTGACTGATATGAAAATCTTCAAAATCATCATAACCTTATATTTATATATTCATTCACAAATCTATTGGATTATACATATAAGTTGGTGACTTTTGAAAAACATTGAAGACAATGCACCCCAATCTTGTGTGAAACTGTGTTACGAGCTAGATTGGGATTAGGATTGAGATTACGGATGACAATGGATCGAATTTAGATATGATCTTATTTGGCCTAGACTCGAACATGTTCGGTTTTTCTAGATTTGATCCAAATCCATTAAATCTAAAAGAAATTGAAATACAGATCCATATACAATGGTTTAACTAGCCCACAAGTTTAAATCAACATTTATATTTTTTCTAGAAAGATAAATTGACTTTTCTTAATAATGATGTTAAAAATTCAAATTTTCAAAAAAAATGAAACATTAAATTTATTTTTATTTTGGTTTTTAAAATTAATTTGGCTTTCTTTTTTAAAATTGAATTTTAATTTAGTTTTGTCGATTGTAGATTAAAAAAAAGTTACTTTATTTATATTATGTAAGATTATTTTGTAATATGTATTTTTATTTTTCTTTGTCATTTATTATCTTGTGTTTGAGTTTTAAAATCAGGAAACAAAAGCATTATTTGTTGGCATATGGGAAGGAATAGACCAGTTTCAAATATTTTCATATTAAAACGATTTTCAGTGAGTAGCTCCAAATCTGAAGGGATGTAGCATCAGTAAAGAGTAACTTCAGATAGCAATTCTTCAATTTAGACTTAGTGTTTGACTGATGGACTAATATCTTAAGTGTTGCAGTGCGGAAGTAGTTGTTTTAAAAGCTTACTCGTTTATTAGAAATTTTAATGTTAATGTTCAACTTTGCATTTAATTAGTATTCAATTTATGCAATATTGCGTTAGAAGAATAATGAGTCGAGGGTTTCCAACTAAATGGAGTGTCTTACAGTTATCAACCTTGAAGGTTCGATATAAAATTGAGTGTGATCACTTCTAGCAGCTAAATCTAAACTAGACTAAAAAAAGCTTGAGAGCGATAAGTGCGTTTGAGCGTAAGAGAGCTTGGTAACCGGTGTTTGAAATAAAACTTCAGTAGACGAGATCTTCATGCAGAACTTCAGTAGACGAGATCTTCATGCTTCAATCATTTCTTGAGTCTTCAATACTTTAGGACATGACTTCAGAAGAATGTCCTTCAATGTTGGCTTCTTACTAAGTTAATAAAACTTCAGTACTGGTCTTGATATTTCAGTATTGAACCCTTCAGTATGGATGTATCTGTAAACTGAATTCCTTAACATATGAGTTCTAAAATAAGACTAAGACCAGATTTTAGTTTTGAATTTAATACATCTTTTAGGGGAGGTTTTAGAATCTACACCTTTATAAATATTTCCCCTACATTTTTTATACATATTTACGGAAAGAATGATTCCAAAATTTAATAAATTAAACAATCTTCATTATGCTACTTGACAATTATTAAAGATATATAAATTATTATATTTTCATAATTATTGATTTTAGAATTTCAACGAAATTAATCACACAATAAATTGAACTAAAATCGTCAAATTAAAATAAAATTTGTTAATTAATTTGCTTTTTAGATCGGTTTGATTATTTTTTCAATTTAAAATTTAATTTTGTTTAGTTCAATTTTAGGCAAATTAAATCATATACTAGAATACTCATCATGTACGAAAATAATCCAATCTCTTAAATGTCAATATGATATACTACATACGTCCCACTAAGTTTGATACATTTTCTTTATTAGAACGTTTCACTAAACTTGAAAATTTCCAAAAATAGTAAAATTAATCTCTTCAAAAAGGATGGACCCTACATCACTCTTACACTACTTTATACACTCTTCTTAATAATCGTGCCGGAAAAAAATTGTCAAGTTTAATGGGATGGAGGGAATACTTTACATCTTTTATGTCCAAATACTCAAACTTTGCACTTCCTCATTCATTCTGCTATTAATTTATTATTGACGTACTTTGACAAAAATTGTTACGCCTTTTGGTTTAGGTATATGTAATAATAAGATGAATGAAAAATATCTAAGCCGAAAGTGTATTATATTTACTGCTACATATCTAGATTTATAAAAAAATACTTCATTCGTCTCATTTTAGTTGTCTTATTTTATATTATAATTTATAAATATAATATTCTTGTTTGAAATAATATAGTTTTAGCCTATTTTTCTATAACATTTTAGGTTTTAAAAATTTGAATATGTTATATTAGAATGACTATTTTAGCCTATTTTTTCTATCTAAAAGTGATATAAATTAACAAATTATTATAAATATTATTTACAATAATTTATGTTATTTATAAAGTATTGATAAAAAATCATTTACCTTATGATTATTAACATAATTGCAAATCATGCTACTTAAAAATTATATCATTGCAGAATATATGTGTTACATAAAGACTCACCACGTATAAAATTTATTGGTACATAATCACTTTATATCGTAATTTAAAAATAAAATTTTAAAAATTGACTCTTTATTTGTTTGATAAAAATTAATTATTTGATCAAATCAAATAAATATTAGAATGAATAATTAATAATATGATTATTTAAGATAAATAATAATGCTGGATAGAAGTGATGTTAGATAGAACCATAAAATAAGATAATAAGTTTAAAATGTATTTGCATTGATTATTATTATTATATTGATCTAGTTAATTGTTTTAAACCAACATAACTAACCAAAAAATAAATCATCAAATATTGAAGAAATTTAGGAGTAATATATGAAGAATAATTAATTAACTATTATGATCGATTGAACTTACCTAAATAAAGAAATTGTAAAAAATAACAAAATATTGACTTACCGAAATAAAGAAATTGTGTGGAATACAAAAATTATGATAATTGAATATTATATAAAATATAATTAAATCATAATAAGAAGGATTATGGTGATGTCACATAAGCCTTGGATTAAGGAGATAACTCTAATATGTATTCTTTTAATATATTATATAGATACATTCGGTTTAATATAAAACAAGACAACTAAAATAGGACGGAGAGAGTATTTATATAGCATATCTTCATTATAAGTAAGATTGATATTTCAATAAATTTATAAAATGTGTATCTAGTTCAGATTTAGATACTTAAAAATATATCAGACCAAAATATATCTGATCCATGAACATAATACCAAAATGTGTATAATCTAGATCCTTAAAAATGGATATAAGCCACCTAATTTATACTCCCTTCGTTCCACTAAATTTTACACAATTTCCTTATTGAGACGTTACACTAAGAATGACACATTCCAAAAATAGTAAAAGGTATATCTTCAAAAGGTGTGAACCTTCCACATTTATCACTTTTACAGTACTTTATATATTCTTCTTAACAACTGTGCTGGAAAAAAAAAGTGTTATGCTTATCGAGACGGATGGAGTACCATTCTAGGATCCACCCACTATCATCTTTAATCAAGATCCAAATTCAAACATGTGTTTCGTAACATATTGTTGATTGGCAAAACCTATTGTTTGACCATTTTGCAAGCCCAATAAATCATACTTATATCTCGGATCCAAACTTATAGCTAATGACATTAATAATATTGTCAGTATGTGATTATACATGTTTGTATTTGAATCTTTTTCATGAGCTTGATATGTTGGAAGCAAGATCATCAATACTAGTCAATTTTTCTCTATTGATATTCTATTTTCAACTAAAAATTAAATAATCTACTCATATAATACCCTATTAATAATAATACATTTGTTTTTTATATAAAAATCAAGGAGCAATCATAATTATGTACTACATAAAAATCAACTAACACTCCATATGTTAATTTTTATATAAAAATGAAATTTCCGAGAAAAAAATATATTGGTCATTATTAGGGGTGTAAATGAGCCAAGTTATTCGCGAGCTATTCGGGGCTCGGCTCGGAAAAAGCTCGTTCGAAACTCGATTCGATAAGCAAACGAGCCGAGCTCGAGCCCGATTTCGAGCTCGATAACTTTATCGAGCCGAGCTCGAGCCTGGGGGTGTTCGGCTCGTCAGGCTCGCGAACAGGTTCGGATTCGTTTGTTCACGAACATGTTCGCGAGCTTGTTAATCGAACATGTTCGCGAGCTTGTTAATCGAACATGTTCGCGAGCTTGTTAATCGAACATGTTCGCGAGCTTGTTAATCGAACATGTTCGCGAACCTGTTCGCGAACAGTTAATCGAGCTATTTAATCGAGCCTAATCGAGCCTTACATGCAAAAAAATAAAATATTTGTTATAATGCATATTATTTAATACATCAAGAACCAAAAGTCTAGAATACAATATATAGAAAATATAACATATGTTCATTATATAATCCAATACTAATTTTTCACATAATGATATATATTATATAATCTATCCTAATATGTGATATATGTATATATATATGGGAGTATATCAATATTATCAACATACTCTAGTCTCTAGCCAATAGGTAGAAATACGAATATAGGAATATAAAACATACATATATATTTATATTTATATCAATATAATTTGAAGTTTTCATGTATTAATAATATATAATATATATATATATATATACACACACACCATATTATTGTAAATACTCATTCAATCAATAATGTCTTTTGAATTACTATATCATTATATCATCTAACATTTCATTTCATAGTCTACTATAATATAGTATGATATATTTTATATGTATATCTAAGAATAAGACTATAAATCTTGAATACTTTGCCAATAGGTAGAAATACTAATATAGAAATATAGTAATACATTATAATATAGTATATACTATATCATTATATATAATGATAATCATTCAATCAATATATAATGTCTTTTTAATTACTATATCATTATAGTCTAAGAATTAGACTATAAATGTTGAATACTTAGCCATTAGGTAGAAATACTAATATAGAAATATAAAATATACATATATAGTAAAGTTATATATATCATAGTTAAAATATACATATCATTATAAATTATAATATATTGTATATGTATACATCTAAAGACTAAAACTAAGAGTATATAGTATAAAATATTATAGATTATATATACTTTCAAGATTATAAATTATAATATATTGTATATGTATACATCTAAAGACTAAAACTAAGAGTATATAGTATAAAATATTATAGATTATATATACTCAATTTCAAGATTATAAATTATAATATATTGTATATGTATACATCTAAAGACTAAAACTAAGAGTATATAGTATAAAATATTATAGATTATATATACTTTCAAGATTATAAATTATAATATATTGTATATGTATACATCTAAAGACTAAAACTAAGAGTATATAGTATAAAATATTATAGATTATATATACTTTCAAGATTATAAATTATATATGTTGTTTTTTATTCGAGCTTTCGCGAGTTCGAGCTCGAGCTCGAGCTTTCGCGAGTTCGAGCTCGAGCTCGTACACTGGATAAGTTCATTTTAACGAGCTTTTATCGAATTATAAACGAGCTCGAGCTCGAGCTCGTATCTTGAGCTCGAGCTCGAGCTCGAGCTCGAATATAACACTAATTCGAATATTTAACGAGCCGAGCTCGATATTTATGTCTCGAGCCGAGCTCGAGCTCGAATATTAAAGCTCGGCTCGAGCTCGAGCCGAGCTCGAACATGCCATAATATAAACGAGCCGAGCTCGATCAGGCTGATATTCGGCTCGACTCGGCTCGTTTACACCCCTAGTCATTATTAGTAAAATGGAAAGTTATTTTATGCACTCTAGGTCCCAATAACTTTCAATTGTGTGTATCGACAATTGTAGAAAGTATATGCAAGTGATTATTTTGGAGTTGGTAATGGCAAAGAAATAATGAGTCAACTTTAAATTAAATGAGATTTAATATCTTATTTTTGTAGCTCATATTTTTTCTAAATTATAAAAAAAAATAGCAATACAATTTAGTTTCAATTTTTGTGTGCAAAACCTACATACATATGATCGATTTGCATTTGCACGGGTACCAATTAAGTCCTATAATTCAACTAATTATATATATTATATATTTGTAAATTTATTTATTTTTTAATTTATTTTTATATTCCTTTTTTCCAACTAACTAAAAATAAGAAATTAATACATATATTTTAAAAGTATTTCTTTATTAAAATATAATTAGATTCTATGTGATTTCAAAAGGCGTAGAATAGTTATTTCAGATTTTGTTTTCAAGCAAATGTGCATTCCCCTCTTTTTTTTAAAAAACTATAAAATTCTCTCTTTTTTCCTTTCATGTCCCCAGATTGATTAAACTCGTTTTTCAAAAATTGGGTGTTGAAATGAGAAGTATTGAAAAAAGTACAGTATAAAAAAGAACAAACAAAAAGATAAAAAAAATAAAAGAAAATGCGTTCTTCAGAATAGTTGGTAACTTTCTTACTTGAATTGATATCGGATTTTGATTCCTTTCTTTGAAGCTTGGTTGTTAACCAAATCCTTTATTCAAATCTTTAGGTGGTGCTTAGAGGTGTATACTATAGTTTAATTTATATGGAGTAATTCCTTATATTCTTTCATATAATAGAAGAAGAAATGAAATTTCAATTAGGATTTGGCTACGACCATAATCAGTCGGCTACTATCGACGAATGAGTTGTCCCTTTGCTTTCTTCTTTCACCAATCATTCTCCAAACTGGAATTAGAATCAAACCTTTTTTGGAGGAGCCAATTAGGGTCCAATCGAGACTAAGGATTTGAGTAAAGATAAACTTGTTATTGAGTATCTTGTCGGGAAGGAAGTGTTAGAGAAAAAGGTCAGCAATTCTCCCCATGGTGGAGTCACCATCGACTCTATTTACTATTACGGGGGAACCACTTTATCAAGATCTCAAAATAACTTACTAACACAATAAAGTCATGTATAGTAGTCAAAATATGATCATGTTTAGCGGTGAGAGTACTTATTAGTTATAGATTATAAAATGTTTAACCTTGACACTAAAACACATATTATATTAAATATTTTTTGATTGTTTCCTATTATGCTAAAATAAGTTTTAAACTTTCATTGCTATATTGAACATAAATTAATCTTTATATTAGTTAATGATAGATATAATATTTGTGTTAGTCTAGCAATAGTGGAATTAAGGTCAATTAGTAGAATTAATGTTTAATAGAATAAGTATCGAGAAATAGATTTTTTAACATGATGCAATTCATCGATGTCGAAGTTTCCCATACTATGAGATTATGAATAATAGAAAAAAAATATATACACTACTCCAATTTTGTTAAATTATGAATAGTATGGTCCACACCAAAAGATAACTTTTTCTATTTATGGAATACGTGGACATGAGAAAATGATAGTGTGTCATGCGGGACCGAGGGAGGGACTATAATATTAGATTTATAATCGTTTTAACGGAACCTCTTACATTCAACAAAACGTTCCACTTCTCATTTTACTGTAATCACTCCTGCAATTTACAACACAGGTACGCCGATCCATCTGCGCATATCGCATTTTCCTCAACTCAACATTTACTGCTTTTAATCTGGCATTTCATTGTATTAATAATTTCTTGATTAATCCCTTTTTTGTTATTTTTTTTATTTCTTAATTCAAGTATGGATCTGTGTACGAACAATGAATCAATCATCAATACAGAGAAGAATATTGATGAAAAGTTTTCGGAGAGTAATATAGAAGCAACTATTTGTGGCAGATTTTGTTATTTGATGCGGAGAGGAGATTATTGAAGAGATCATTTTTATTGAATAATTGAATTACGATTATGATTGCGTCTTTCAAGCCAATGGATTTATCTGGAAAATTTTTCCCTAATGTGTGATTTTATGATGAATCAGTATAATTTGAATTCAGTTGCTGATATCTGAGATCCCATGGCGGCGGCTGGTGAACCTCTGTACCCAATTGTTGTCCTGATCGATGAGCTAAAAAATGAGGACATTCAGCTAAGGTTGAATTCTGTCCGTCGCCTCTCCACAATTGCTCGTGCACTTGGGGTAGAGAGGACGCGGAAAGAGTTGATTCCGTTTATGATTGAGAATAATGATGATGATGATGAAGTACTTCTTGCAATGGCCGAGGAATTGGGAAATTTTATTCCATATGTTGGCGGAGTCGAGCATGCCAGTGTGTTGCTTTCACCACTGGAAGGTCTTTGCAGTGTTGAAGAGTCTTCTGTTAGGGAAAAGGCAGTTGGCTCCCTCTGTCAGATTGGTTCCCAGATGAGAGAATCAGACTTGGTGGAGTCTTTCATACCTCTTGTGAAGGTGAGAAACTTGGCCTTTTGTCATACTGTTTTACAGGAATAACTTTCCTAATTCCATCAAACATGAAGTTACTTGCCACAAGAAAATGTTGAGCCCATTGTTGAGCGGTGTACGTTAGCTATTGGCATGTAATCTTGTGGACTGGAAATGTTATTCTGTGAACCCCACATAAATTATGTTCTCTTTACTTGCTGATATTCTGAGTCTCTACTGGGTTTGAAAAAGACTACTAACTAAATAGGTCATTCTGAAATAAAGATTTTATTTTATACTTTTAATTAATGTTAGAATAGGTGCAACTGGTTCCAAATGTATGTATCAACCATTCTGGATTTACCAACTAAACCTAATAGGTAAATATTCACTACTTGTAATGCTATGTGTGATGATGTTCTGTACTTCTGTTTCTCTTATGTTCCATCACTATAGTATTGGACTTATAGGTGGACACGCCCTCCTACTCCTTACATGACTGTGGATTTAAGTAGTGACCTCTGATATCTTCCTAATCAATGTGCTTTTTTTTTGTTTTATGATTTATTTTTTGAAAGAAAAAAAAAATCATTTTTTGAGTGGTTAATGATGCTGAAATTGTAAGCAACAGACCATGAATTTCATGCATCTGGTCACAATTTAGGTGATAGAGAATGGGGGGTGTATGTATATTCAAGAAGCATGTGGATGTGTCTTTCCAAGAAACTTGCATGCATGTGAAATTTCCGCAGTTTCTTTCTGATGTGCAAATTGATATTGGACATTTGGTAGCATTTTACCCTTTTGAATTTACTGAATTTTCTTGGTGAGGGGATAGTTTAAAGTGGCTGTTCATGCCTGCGTGTATTATCTTTGAGAAATTGATTCTTAATTCTCCTTTAAATATGTGTACTGTGCTCTTTGTAATCTGATCCGAATTATTCTTGTAAGAAACTGAGACTGCTTATATTTAAGAATATTTGTTCACTTCGATGTATATAGAGATTGGCAGCGGGTGAATGGTTTACAGCTCGAGTTTCTTCGTGTGGATTGTTTCACATAGTTTACCCTAGTGCCCCGGAGAACATAAAGAATGAACTCAGGACCATTTATGGCCAATTATGTCAAGATGACATGCCCATGGTGAGAAGAGCCGCCGCAACAAATCTTGGGAAGTTTGCTGCTAAAATTGAACCTTCCCATTTGAAGACTAATATTATGTCAATGTTTGAAGATCTCACTCAGGATGGTATGATTATAATAATGTGATTATATTTGGTTCTTGAAATTAAAGTGCTAGTTGTTTTTCAACTTTTATGTTGTAATATGCTGTTGTAGAATGGCTCCTCCATGCATGATTTGGCCGATTCATTTAATAAATATCATCTTTAATTGTTAAGAATTTGCATGTTTATTTCTGGGAGGTGAAAGCAAAACGAAAATGAAAGAGAAACAAAAAAACTAAGCAGCTGCATTAAGGGAAAGAATGATAAAAAACTGGTGAGTACTTTTCCAGGAAATTTATTGAGTAAATATTGGTAGAACTTTCATAAGAGTTTCACATCTGGTGAAGTTCATATCTGGTTTTGTTTCTACTGTGAGTTTCTGCATTACAAGAAGGTAACACAATATAGAAACCATTAGTCATACTCATGTGCAGTTCACATTATGAGCAGAGTGACTGATTACTATGAAGAAATAAATATGTAATACTATCTTACCAACACCTTCCTTCTCATGTTATTCAGCTATCCCTAGAAACAAAAGAGTTTTGAAATGACTCAGGAAACTAGGGACATAAAGATCTTAATTGATTCTGAGATTATTTTGATATTAAAGTTGAAGTAAAAGCAAGTTCTTTTTTTTAATTCAAAAACAATTCCCTACATCAGTCCTCCTTTGAATAATTTGGTTTCCCTTTCTATTGACTAGCGATCGCTTGTGCTTTTCTGCATTAAGTTACATATGATGACGGAATAAGTGATTAGAGAAAAGTGACTATCTTTATTTTCTAAGTCATGTTTACCACAATTCCTGAAGGTGTTCGTTTGATCTTGATGTGCAACTGGGTAAAGCAATGGGTTTGCTGTTTTTGATTATTTGAAATATTACAAGAAAATGTATGTCTCAAATTTTGCTGGCATTAACTAATCTGGAACCGAGTTATGCAGTGCCTTATAACTTTGAATGAGCTAGTTCCGATAAATCTAAATTCATGTGTTTGCACTTATTTCTTCAACATAATCATTGAAGAATAGATAACCTAATTTGAATTTCCTGCTTCAGATCAGGATTCTGTCCGATTATTGGCTGTTGAGGGTTGTGTATCTTTAGGAAAGCTGTTGGGTCCCCAAGATTGTGCCTCCCAAATTCTCCCTGACATAATTAATTTCTCCCAGGTAATATTCCTTTAAAATTTTGCACGTACTTTTGGATTTTCCATAAAGTTAAACATTATCGTTTGATATTAAACCTTCATTTTAAAGTTCCTATAGTGAGAGAGATACACTGAATCTGATCTGCATAAACAGGATAAATCATGGCGTGTAAGGTACATGGTCGCTAATCAACTATATGACCTTTGTGAAGCAGTTGGGCAAGAGGCTACCAGGTATTGATGATCTGTAATTCATTCAAGATGCAAGTATGCAACATAACTTGCTATTTTGGTCCTGATAGCATTTTTCTTTTTTCATTTTTAAAATGCTGCCCTTAGTTGTATATGCAAACTAACAAAATTGTTCTGATATTAACCAAGGACGGAACTGGTTCCTGCTTTTGTTCGGCTGCTTCGTGATAATGAGGCTGAAGTACGTATAGCTGCTGCAGGGAAAGTAACTAAGTTTTGTGCGATTGTTAATCCAGAGCTTTCAATCCAACATATTCTCCCTTGTGTCAAAGTAATTGACTCTCTTTACTCTGTGTGTGTGTGTGTGTGTGTATGTGTGTGTGTATGTGTTACTTTATTTGTATCTAAACATGGGTACGACCACGACTCAGGTGTATTTGGTTCTTGAACTTGCATGTTTGAGATCCACTTATTTGTATTAGGTTTCATTTTCTTCCATATAGGGTTGTTACTTCAGGGTTGATCCTATACTTCTATTTGTTGTGACGTCTTAAGGATTGAAATTGACTATGTGGTCTACCTCAGGAACTCTCTACTGATTCTTCCCAGCATGTTCGTTCTGCTCTGGCTTCTGTTATAATGGGAATGGCACCTGTTTTAGGAAAGGTAATGCGCTCAGTTAACAAGATGGGTTTTGATGTGGATAACAATGTCACTGAAAATGCATTTCATGTGCTTTAGCATTTGAGCTACTCAAATCCAGAAAATACGAAAAGCTTTACTGATTGTCTACTCTAATACTCAAAGCATGTAAAAATATTATTAATTCTAGCATCTGTAATGCTGGATACTTCTGTTGTTAATGCCAGGATGGTACAATTGAGCATCTTCTTCCGATATTCTTATCCCTTTTGAAAGATGAGTTTCCTGATGTCCGCTTGAATATTATCAGCAAGCTTGATCAAGTTAACCAGGTTATGTGCTAGTTAATTTATTTTGCTGCCCATGAACTTCCATTGCAACTTCTCCATTCATATTCAATTCGTCTCTGCATAGAATATGTTGCTAAGTTCCTAACTTAAAGAGTTTGACATCATTTTTATTTGCTATGCAGGTGATTGGGATTGATTTGCTATCTCAGTCCTTGCTGCCTGCGATTGTGGAGCTTGCAGAGGATAGACACTGGAGAGTGAGGCTTGCAATTATAGAATACATACCTTTGCTGGCAAGTCAGTTAGGTGTCCAATTTTTTGATGAGAAACTTGGTGCCCTTTGCATGCAATGGTTGAAGGACAAGGTTTGTGATGTTACCATTTACTTGTTTTGGTGTTGTGATATTGATAGCTGGACTCTTCTAGATTCTTGTCTCATTGCCCATTTGAGCTCAATGCTCAAGGTTACATATGGATTATTCTCTATTGTCGAAAATGCACCAAATCCTTTTTTTGGCTACAATGGTCCATAGACGGGCTTGAAAAATAACCCTCCATAACACTTCACCCTATTTAACTCTTGAAATTGACTAAACATGACAGTATATACTGTATATCCGCTTTGTTCATTAATATATGCCAAGGACATGGTTGAAACATGTGGCCTAGGTCTTCAAACTGATCATGTGTAAGCATGCCAAATGGGGAAATAAGAATGTGTGCAGCTTCTCTAACAAAATCGCATGTCGATTACCATTAAAGACCTAGACCTTATGAGGTATGAGAGCCTTTCAGATCCCTTTAAAGAAGAGTCAATAAGAATTATGTGGGGGAAAATAATACAAGCAGGAGATGAGGGAACTAGAGGAAACTATGTTCCTTCACATACCGGGCTTCTCAAATTGTGCCGGTTGCTTTCTATTGGACAGTTAGGAATATCATACTTTTTTATATAGCTATAACGTACTAGAAACTATCTAATTTTGTGTTGTGTTTGTATATGAAAATGGTTGGTTCAGCGACTTCTGTTTACATGAGCAAACTGCATTCGACTGTTTATAGTTTTAAAATTTGGCCAAAGTTACCTAGTCATTTTTCCATGAAATTTCAGGTTTATTCCATTCGAGAAGCAGCTGCAAACAATGTAAAGCGCCTAGCGGAAGAATTTGGCCCAGAATGGGCTATGCATCACATAATTCCTCAGGTCTGATTAACATAATGTCATAGCCTCCTAATTTTTCTGACCCTTGAAGACCAGCGCTTGATATAGTCCTGAAGTACTAAATACAGATAGGACATGAGTTGTAAATGCACTATTCCTTTGAAGCTTTCAAAGTCATCCATGAGATATTACATGATTTTTCGAGGATGGAAAGGCAGTTTATTTACCTGGACCACTTATTTTAAAAATGAAACAGTTTTACATTTCGAAGCTTTTGAAACTTCATTAGATTCCCACTTTGTCTTCAGGTATGAGTGGTCAGTTTTGATATTGTGTATATGTTGTCATAAGCTCAATACTATCTACTTTCTCCTTCCACCAAATACGTGCCATTAATTCCATTTCTGATTATCCACCAAAATAGTGCTCTTTTCATTTTAGGACATGGACCCTCTTAATCCTTATGAATTTCAAAACTCACGGATATTGACTTTTGTGGATCACTTTCTCCACACGAAATTCATCAACCAGCTTTTTATCTAATTCCGTGCCACATAAGTTGTGACACGTATTTGGTGGACGGAGGGAGTATTGTTTTGTGGTTTTATAAGCTTATGTGATTTCTTGGCAGGTGCTGGAAATGATCGGTGACCCTCATTATCTTTATCGACTGACCATCCTAAGTGCGATCTCTCTTCTTGCTCCTGTAATGGGATCAGAAATTACATGTTCTAAGCTTCTACCTGTGATCGTAACTGCAGCAAAAGACAGGTCAGCTCTCTAATTTTGGAGCTTTTGTTTAGTAACTTGCACGTGTTTTTTCTGCAAGCCTGATACTCTATTTGATCAGGGTACCAAACATCAAGTTTACTGTAGCGAAGGTGTTGGAGTCTCTAATCCCTGTGGTTGATCATTCAGTAAGTGGTTTTGGTTTGTCTCATTTACATCTGAAGTGTTAATGGGGGTGGTCCAAGAGTAATATAAATTCACTGCCTTTGCATATTTAGCAGTTATAGTGTAGTTCATCCTCATCAATCATTTAGTCATTGCTACTAATTTCATGATATATATATCCATTCAAATGCCAGAAATTATGAGCAAGCGCAGTTAAATTCCTACAGGGCACATTTATGCATGCTTTAGCCTTTGCAAAATATTGAGAATTGCTTGAAGACTAAAGATTGTGTTTGAAAGGTGGTCAAAGCGGCCCGAATTGTAGGAACCGACTTCTCTGTATCTAATTAATTATCTTAAGCCAAATCCTTGCTCTGAGGCGTGTGAAGGAAGTTCATTAAATTTGAGACAGTGAACCCACTTCCAACTGTAATTGAAAAAAAAAATGACAAGTTAGGGATGCTCACTGGCCTCTGAAGGTGGTATTGCTGCTGTTAGGCACTTCAAACTTTAGCTTGGACAAAGTTTAAAACTTTTAGTACTGTTGTGAGCTTTATTCTCTAGTTAATTATTCGGTCACCATTGGTGGAATCGAAAAGCCTTGAAAACATGTGAAAACATAATCATTCAAGTTGCATCATTATGCAGGTGGTAGAGAAGACAATCCGTCCTTGCTTGGTTGAACTGATCGAGGACCCAGACGTTGATGTAAGGTATTTTGCAAACCAGGCCTTGCGTGCAATAGATCAAGTCATGATGTCTAGTTAAAGTTGTAGTTCGAGAATAAGAATAAGAAGTTTACAGAACTCTTTTCTCTCGGTTGTGTAAGCGTACAGAGTTGGTTCTTTTGTTTGTTTTTTTTTTCACTAGTACGTACTTTTGTGTTTTTTGAACTGGAAACTTTGGGTGCATTTTCATGCCTAAATATTTTCTTTCTTTAGTGTTTTTTGTTTTATTTATGCTGGATATTCAATACCTAAATGCAATGAACTGGGCATGGAAATCACCACACCTTGCACCTATGGGCATGAATGGATGAATTTTGTCTGGTTAAATATTTAAACTCTAGTTCTCTCTCTAGTTATATAAAAGATATTAATTTTCACTTTCTCTCTAGAGTTTATTGATTATGGTATAATTTAATATTTATCTAATACAAAATAAAAAATAATTATAGTGAATCATATGCTTTTATGGCATTAAGTGACATTGATACATCAGTTGTGAACATAATTTCCAGAATTTTAAAAAAGATATTTCCTTTGTTCATCAAACTTCTTTATATTTTGATTTGGTGCGAGTTTTATTGTAGTACTTTGACTCTGTATGAGAAAGTGTGTAATGAGTATACTTTGTGTGTTTGAGTGCGTAAAAAATGTATGTTGATTATGGTTAATATACCAAACTAGTCATTATTCAAAGAAGACAAAAAAAGTAAATTTTAGTTACTTATAAAAAAATATATAGCCACTTTTTTTTTTGTAAAATTAATTAAGTTTAAAAACATGAGAAATTCTCTCCCTATGTGCTATAACATTGTTGTCATCATATTTATCGTTGTCGTCGCCGTCGTCGCCATCGCGGCTGCTATTGTCGTCACATTTGTCATGTCTCAAACAAATCCAGACAAATTATATGAGCATCATCAAGTGATTATCGTGTTCGTGTAATTTTATCTTCATAACAATATATGTAATTATACGAGCATGACCAAGTGACAACCGTATTCGTGTAATTTCATCTCTAGTATCACACGTGTAATTACACGAGTTTAATCAAGTGATAGTTGTGCTCGTGTAATTTCATCTCCACAATCATACATGTAATTATACGAGCATGACTTGTTTAGGTCCTGTAATTATGGCAGGTGGGACGGAGGCAAGGGCCTGGCAACTCCAGGCACTTGCCCAGACAATTTTTTTTATATATAAATATATTTATGTATGATATAATTTTTTATCCCCACGGATTATGTTTTATAAATTAAGTTCTAATTCGTCCGGTTATTTTAAAATTTCTGATTCTGCCTCTGATGCAAGGTATTATAGTAAGAGTGACTAACTTTTACATTTTTTTTTAATAAATGACTATTTATTACTTTTTTATTTGAAGTGTAATACCCCGTCTTTTAATTCGAAAGAATTATCGAGTTTAATATTAAATAGGGTTATCATATCCGTAGGAGATTTAAAATTTCGTTGTTGATTTTTTTGAATACGTTAATTACGCAACTAATTTAACGTTTAATTGTGACGTGCTTGAATTTATATTTGATTATTGATTAAATCTCAAATTATATTATTATTATTACATGCTATTAGCATTAATATCAAATATCTCCTAATTATTTATTTAGAGCCCAATTAGATTAATAAAATCCAACTAGAGAAAATAGAAAGCCCAATAAATTTTAAAAGCATCATTATTGCTATTAAGAGTTCAAGTGCACAAATAGCCCAATAAAAATTAATAATACATCATATTAAGATTTAACATTTAAATTGAAGATAAGTGCAAAAACAAATATTTTGAAAAATGCATAAAGGAATGTAGCAGCCATGCTTCCCACGTCGTCTAGTATGTGTGTTTCTTCCCCTACCACACAATCTCTCAGCTACTCTCCACATATTGAAACCACACCATCTCTTTTATCATTCATCATATACAAACTCCTCCATATCTGCGAAAGAAACCGAAGAGAAACAGAGGAGAAGAAAGAGGTGACTGGAGAGTGAAAGAGATAGAGCAAGCTGTGAAGCATCAATCCATACTCTCAACTGCTCGAGCAAGTAGATTTCATATTCAAAATTCCATTTAACTTCTATCATATTTAAGCTTTCCTTTTTCAGTTTCTTCATCACTGGATATTTAATTATGTTTCACTAGGACTAGAATACCAAGTTAGTATCTTTTGCATTCAAGAACATAGTTTCCTTAGAAATAACTTAGATGCTATAGAGGTATTCCTTTTTCACATCTCTCGTAATTAGGAGTGTTAAATCAAAGAACTCAACATATTATGTTCAATAATCAACTCCCAAACCATATACAAAAATAGTGTTTTCATATCTGAGATAGCTTCAAAAACCACAAACTTCTTAATGAACTTAACAACAAACTTATCTGTTGGTTTGGGAAGCAAAACATCAACCGAACCACCCCGAATCACTTCGAATAACTTCGAACAGCCCCGAACCAACCTCGGACAGACCTCGAACAGCTCCGGACAGACCTCGAACAGTTTCGGAGCTATGTAGCGACGCCGGCGAAGTGGCGCAGCGGCGGAGTGGGGAGCGCCATATCTGTAGAAGATTACCAGTGGCAGCGGCGATTAAGCTACCATCGGGACTGAACTTCACGTCGGCGACGGGATGCTTAAAGGAGAGACGATGCAGAACAGCGCGGCGGGGGAGGTTTATGAAATGGCAGCGGTTGTTTTCGTCGACGGCTCAATTAAAAGAAACAGAGAAGAGAACAGAACCTCACGGTTCTGGGGAAGAGAAAGAAGGAGAAGGAAATAGAAAGTTACACACGAGGAGAAAAGGACGAACCATGTCGAAGACAAGAAACTCTCGCCGGGAAGATGAGAAAAATTGAAGAAGAAGCAGTGCCTTGGAGGTGTCTGCAAATAAGAAAAAGAAAGGATAAAGAAGATAAAGGGGGGTGGGGTAGACGAGAGTTCAGAGAGGGAGAGGTGGGTTTTGTTTAAAAAATTAATTAATTATAAGAAATAAGTGATAAAAGAAAAATTAAAGAAAAAGAAAATAGAATTACTAAGTAATTGATTTGGGCCATTAAACATTCGGGCCGATAATTTAATTATATGGGCCAAGCCCGATAATAATAAGTGCTTGAATTAATTCTATGTTGGGCTATTTTATGGACCAAAAATGATAATGAAATTGAACCATTTAAATTAAATGCTTGAACTAATGATATGATTTAATTTAATTAATATTACTAAATTAAATTATCAAGACTTGATTAATAATTATTTGGTTATGAATTATTAAATTAATTATAATCGAACATCAACGAAGTAACGATTTAAAAGTGGGAAATTGATATTTATTTCCCAAATAATTTTATAGGATTTAATTATCTCATTTTAAATGAGTAATGATAGCTTTAATTTATTTAATGCTATAAAACGAGCTAAGACTTTTGGAGAACATCCAAAATTCGTTTATAGAAAATAGAAAGGATATGAAACTCTAAGAGCTATTTATTAGCTTTTAATTAGATATAGATTTATTTAGATTCTAAGGTTTCTAAGTATATTATATGAAGGTCAAGTACAATGTGTAAGTTAAGTTGAACGTGAGGATTAGCTCGGCTTTTCTATACTCAAGGGAGATTTAAAGCTACGGATTTATTCCAAGAGGTGGGTTTATTTTTCTCAAAATTATGTTTGAGTTATATAAGCTCTGATATTGCAAAATGAAATGTTATCCATGTCATGTTTTAATGTACGTTCAATTAAGTTTAATGCTCTGAAGTTAATCGATCGAGGTTTTCGGCTTTACCTAACACGTTAGTCGAAAACTGTGTACACGATGGGTAGTAGTGCAATGGGTTGATCTCCATTGTGTGCTGCTGTAATGTCAATAGGATTCTCTAGGTTTCGACCCGAAATCCAAAAGCAGAAAGGGATTCTCTGGGTTTCAACCCGAAATCTAAATGCTCAAATAGACTCTCTGGGCTTCGACCCGAAGTCTGAATGTAAATGGGCTCGACAGTGGCAAGAGGTCCGGGGCCAAAGTAAGAGTAACTTTAGAACGTACATAACTGTGCACAACAAATGAAAATGATAAATGCTTTAACATGCTTAGAAGTACTTTGTGTTTTGAAACCTTCTAAGGTATGTTATTCATGAATGGATAAAAGTGTTTAGATTTTATAAAATTGTTTATAAAATGCATAGCCCACTGAGTACACTAGTACTCAGCCCACAAATTGTTTTCAAATGTTTTCAGGTTAAGTGCTGGTGGTGACGGGTTGAGCTGAGGCGGTGTTGTTGTCATCTGGTTGATTTTATGAATTGCTTCTGCTATGATATTATCTTTTGTCAAGTATAGCTCGTCTGTCGATCTATAACTTCTATTGACTTTGGTTATGTTATTCTATTCGATATAATTATGATTATGAACCTCAAATTCTGTCATCGAATAGCTTGTTGCATCGATTTGAATTGCGAGTCTTCTCGCTTATCAATTAATGGTTATGTTTGAAGTATTATTCGGGTTTCTTTCCAAATCAAGCATGCCCCCCCTTCTTCCCCGCTTCTTAAATCCCACCCCTAGTCGCACCCCGGCTTACGGGCCTTCCCTCGGGAATTGGGGCGTGACATGAAGATTGACTATTTTAGGAGTTGTTCCTTTTGATTATAGTAATAAAATTTTTCCTAAAATGATAAATTTTAAGTGCAAAGAAGTTTTGTAGACAAATCGAAATGGCAAAAAGTAAATAAGTTTTGTGAATGGAGAGAGTATGACATAATTTAGATTTACTATGTTATTATTCGTATCTTATCCAAAACGATTCGTAAATAATTTAATGATGATATGCATTAATACAAAATAAAAGTAATTAGAACAAAATAAAAGTAATTAGAATTTTAAAATTTTGAAATTGTTGTAATAAGGGTTCAATTCCACCAAACAATGTTTGTGTAAATCAACGTAGAGAGTAATGAGAAAGACATAAAGATAAAGGCAGGAGAAACGGCACAGAGGAAAAGAAATTGTAGGGCGTAAAAACCCTAGAATTATATTCTTATATATATATATATATATATATATATATATAGAAAGTTCACTTTACAAGATACATATAATAAATAAATATACAAATATTCTAATAGTAATGTCCATATAAATAATAGTAATATTTATAACACTCCCTTTGGACATTATTGTATGATGTACATACCTCCTTAAAAACCTCACTGAAAAATCATATGAGATAAAAACAGTCGAGGAAAAAAGTATATGTTATACACATATTTATAATCATTATTTGTTGTCTCGTTAAAACCTTCATTAGGAAAACCCAATAGGAAAAAAATTGGTAAGGGCAAAAGAGTATAACATGATATTGCCTTCAAGGCGTAATGTAGACATTCAGGTCTAACTTTCAAACTTATTTCGGAATATTCGCTCCCCTTGAATATAATAATCTTCCAAATATACACATTCAAATATCATTATATATTTCGATAGATAAAATGGGTAAATGACATAAAATATATATGCATTGCATAAGTTGTCTCATTAAAAACCTTAACTAAAAAAATTTCATGGGAAAAATTTAATAAGGAAAAAGAGTACAACTAATTAGTCTCGAGGACATAATCTTCACGATTATTTATTTGGTCTTCATGACCTAATCTTCTGGATTATATGTAAATTATCGCTCCCCTCAATAAAACAATCTAAATATAAGAATTTCAATATTCTCATTATATTAGTAATAAATATAATTATGAGGAGAAAATTGAGTAGACATATATGTCGTTGCTCTACTGGAGTTCATTTGTGCAACACATTAAATTATTTATTATATAAAATAATGAGGATATATTATATGTCCTATTAGTCAAATATCAAATTACATGAGGATCAAATAGATAATTATTATCCGAGTAACACTCCGATGTCAATCTCAATCATTATAATAGTTAGACCAACATATTGTATGACTTGAAGATAACCAATGATATATTTAAATATCATTTCAAAATCTCCTTCAATGAGAAAAATAATATATTTTGCTAGCAAAAATTAACTTTCAATATCGTATCAGGCCCGATATATTAGTTAGTGCTTTTAGCACTTCAAATAATGAACTGTTGGTCCAACATTATTTGATTATCTTCTTTTAGTCTAATTAAGTTCATTCACTTCAAGTGATGAGACAATCATTGGGGTAAATAAATGTTATTTATCAAAAAATGTGTTCTCTAAAGAACCTTATTCAAATAGATCAACTGGTAAAAAGACATATTCTTTCATGAATGTTCTCTATCTGCTGGTTGAGATACTAGTTAGACTTACTTAAGTTTTCAGTTCAAAATCTTCGTCATTAGGCATGAACTTAACATTCTCAAATGCTATATGTGTTCCAATAATACAAAAATTCAAATGGTAAGCACATGAAAACACACTTTATCATTATCACACGTCTTCTTCCGGAAGAATTCACTTAATTGAATTTTCAACTAGCATAAAACATATATAATCTCATTTGAGAAATATGTTGCCAATTTATTTTTCTTAATTATAAGAATTATCATGTCTATCAGGACTCTCATAAGATATTTGTTTAGTGAATTTTTGCAAGATTATAGTCACGACTTATACTAAATGAATATTTATATCCATGATTACTGCGAGAAATGTTTGATAACAGAACATTTTAATTCGATAACAGAGTATATGTTATTAATTTATGATTTATGCTAAAATCTTTGAATTAATCTCGCTTTATTCACCACCAACCAATTCATTTCATTTATCATTTTGTACAAGCACTCAATTGTGTCCTACATGGACCACATTATTTATTTCTAATTATACAATCATATGTGTCCTACCGGGACCACATTCATTTGTGCATGTACTATAAAAAACTTTAGTCTATTTAGCGAGTTAACTATGTGTCACGTCCCCATTTCACTTCTCTAAGTAAAATCGAGGAAAACATGACTAAAAGGGAAATACGGATAATGAAACGAAATGAAAGCGTTGATAAATGGATGAAACGTGAAACGTACAACAAGAGGAAGATTTCGATAGAGTTGTGTGTCACCAAAACCCAAATACATCAACGAAATCTTAAAGTTCGAAGTCAACAGAGATTATAACAACATCCAGAAACACGAAAAACGTGTACAAGTCTGAAATACATGGTTCGACACGAATAAAATAATAGTTAAGTTCTTAAAGCTTAAATAAGTCTGGCAGCGGAAACTCGATCAATATCTGGATTTACATGTATGACGACACATAAATCACCGAGAGTAAAACAACAAGAGTTTGACAAAAACCACCCCTGAGCCTTCCACTTCGTCATCACGACTTAACCTGCACATTTATAAATATATGCAGGGCTGAGTACGAAAGTACTCAGTAAACACGTGCCGAAATCACATTCGTACTGATATATTTGCAATTGTTGTATACAGTGCCACATAGGGATTTTTGTCACTAAAGAACCTACGTTCACTAAAATTCTTGTGATCTTAAAAGTTTGACTGCGCAGTCTAAGTTCTGAAGTAATCATACATATCTGTAATTTTGGGTGTCGGGAAAGTGGCCACTTTCCGCGAACACTGAACCGGCCAACCCGCTAAGATGACTCACAGTTCTGGTGTACACTAGCCTTAAAAGATATAAATCTTTAAAGGCCCGAAATCGATTAATTGTTCAACAGATACGCATCATACCAAAATATAAATATTTTCGACAATGCAATACTTCATAACATTTTAAATTCTAAAGCATTTCTAAAGCAGAAATAGCATTTTGGTACAACGCATACAATTTGATTTGTAAAAGAAAGCCTACCTGAACTGCTTCTTCGTTTAACGAGAATCTGGTGCAGATCGACTGAAATCCTCCTTCGCCGAACCTTAATCGTTTTTAAGAGGAAAATACTCATCGTGAGTATATAATTTATTTCATCTATAAATGAAATAATATTCTATTATTATTTCATTAATCATTCTAATCTTTTCACTCGACTAAGCTTCGAGTACTAAAAGATTTCTATAATCAATTAAATATTACTATTACTTCCATAACTTAATAGATCTAGATTATATTGGATTAAACCTAACTATTTATATTTAATCCCTTATTCTATAAATTAATCTAAAGATGAAGTTTATTAAGGAATAATTAAGTCCATCCCTAATACCCAATCTGGGCCCATTAAGAATTTTAATTGCTGGCTCATTAGTCTAATTGTTGGCCCATTAGTCCAATCCTCACTCAGCCCACCCCTTTCTTTTCTTCCGCCTGATCTCATTTCGTCTAATCCTCTAACCCTAATCGGTTTACCCGATTTCCTTCTCTGCCTCGCCTCCCGTCTCTGCCTCTTTCCATACGGTCCTCCTCTCCTTCCGCTCGTTCAATCGGACCCCTCGTTTCTTCATAATCTCTGCAGCGTTCCCCTCCGCTTCTTCTCGTGCCCTTCGGTCTCCCTTGTTTCTCCCTCTCGACTGTGAGGTCAGGTGAGCTCCTCTTACTCCTTTTCTTTTCTCCCTTCTCTATTACAGATTTTTACCTTCGAATTTCTTGAACCAGTTTTAGATTCTTAGGATTTCAAGATTTTAAGGTTTTCAATCTATAGAAACGACCAAGCTTTTAGATCTAAATTCCTATCTTTTGCAAACCTGTAGTTCTAGTTTTCTTTCTTTACAACTCTTTGCTTACGGTTCCGATTTCTGGTCAGGGTGGAAATTCATGGGTGAGGTCTGGAGGTAGCAGAATTTTTCCTTTTAGTTCTTTCGTAGAAGGTAGGTATTTACCCTTCTGCATGTTCATCACTGATGGGTTAGTTTTAAGAGCGTTTTAAATTCTGAAGTTGTTTATTATTAATCTGAATTGTTTCTTCTCCTTTGTATGTTGATTTACCCCTGGGGAACACGGTTTCTTATTGAGGAGGGATGTGTTCTGCCGTGTCTTGGGTCGAGCAGCCATCCTAAGCTAAGTTCTTAGTCTATTTTCTTAGTATTTTACTTCCAGTTTGTGGTCGCATGCATTCCCAGATGTTTAAATTCTGTATTGTTCTTGTCTCTTTTTTTTTTAGCATAATTCTTATTTGTTAGAAAGTATACTATGTTCTATGCTCCGAGTTATGAAGTCCTAACTATAATCTAATTTCTGCATTCCTATGTGTATGCAGGGGCGGATCCAGAAAGTGTATTCGGGGTGGGCTAAAAAAATAAAATTTTCAAAATACTATATTTTTTACATACATAAAAATTTTGGGGTGGGCTAATAGTGTATTTAGCCTTAAAAATATACATATATAACACTAAAAAACACTAAAAATTTTGGGGTTGCACTGGGCTGAAGCCCAGTGCAGCCCCTTCATAGATCCGCCCATGTGTGTATGAGAGTGTACATGCCTTAGATTCTTAAGCATAAAAGCACTATCTGTTAAAGTCCATAGCATAAGAAAAATATGTATACATCCCTTGCTAGCCTAAAACAGGAAACTTAGGAGGTTTTAAGATCTTCTCTGCGCAAGTTTTTGTTATGAGGACTAAAATCTCATACCCTAATTACTTCTGCATTTAAATACTTTAACTACTGATGTAAGGGAACAAATGCAAAAATATCTATCTGCATGCAATTTCTAAGTCAGAACAGGTCCACATGCTTTGCTAGCTTAAATCCTACGGTTCTGGCAGAATATACTTAAATCATGTTTATGGAAGTATAGTTTTAATAGAGTCTAAGTGAGTATCTGTAAGTGTGTTTCTGAAATTTCTATGTGATTTAGAAGGTTGCAGGCTATACCTATAATTTCCTTTTCATTCTAACTTTTAAATATAAGTAAGAGAGCTTACTCGTGCTCAAATGTTTGGCTATGAGATCTTCAGGCTGTTTTCTGAGAAGAGAAGGAAAGAAAAGGTTGGAACAATGCTAGAACCTGTACTATTTGAATGCTTAGGAATTTCTCATTTACCTCAGTGACTTCTTAGAATCTTGGGGCTAGGATAACTTGAAAAGCTTCTTGTGGGGATGAGTGGACTGTTTAAATCTTCCGGGGGTGAGTGAACTGTGTTCTGAACTAAAGGTCCTTGTTTAATGGGTTTCTAGATGTATAAGTAAGGAAACTAAGTCTTCTGACTCCTTCTTGCAGGAGAACCAAATTCACCTGCTTATTCTTACTTAACTATTCTCAATTCAATTGGATGTTGATTGACATGGCTTCTGAAAATCTTATTTGACTTTAGAGGCATGATAGTAAATGCTTAATTCATGTGGAATGCAGGTTGGACGATGGAAAAGAGGAGAGGTGAAAGTGTATTTCTGCAACTGCAACAATCCCATCTTCTATGTTCCTGCAGGCTTTCCTACCACAGCTGCAGCTTCCATTTCTGCCTTTACTTTCCTTAATGAGCTCATAGGTTTATTAGTTTACAGTATATCTAGGAGTGTGTAGGAGATCCTAGGCCTAGATATTATTGGTTCTTAAACTAAAAGCATGTATGAAAGCTGTATAAGAACATTACTACCTCTACTTCTCCTACACTAAGCTTGTAATGCAGCAGCCACTGCACTTCTCTTTCCTATGTAAAGCAGGGATACGTAATTACACCCATGTTCCTTTCTTCTTACTTACTGTTAGCTTTCTTCTCCAAGTGGCGTGTGATTTCCTCATTTCAAGACAAACGTTACATACTATATATAAATACATATATCTAGTGTACTCTTCTAAGCTGTATATATTTATATGATATGCATTTACCCATGTATTCTCTTAATGTGGATAATTAGTATTAGAAATACATATATCTTATAAGTATACTTCTTCACTTGCACTAATTTAATCAAATAATAAAAAAAAACATAATCCTTTTTACACATCATTCTTTTTTTTTATAAAATGCTAAATCATATTCTCTTCTATAGTACATAACTATACCATAAATTGTTAATCCTTAGCTAAATAATTTAATTATTTTATCGCATTTTAACAATCGATAATACACCGAAATAATTATTTTGTACGTCTCTTTAATTAATCTCATCATCAAAACGAGCTTACACAATATTAAACGTTAATTCGAAGACTATAATGTGCACGAAAACAATTGCTACTAAAATCAATTAGCTAATTGAAAAAAATAAGGTCTATAAGGCGAAATTTTATTATCTCTAATTTCGATACATAATATTATTAGGAAAATTTTACGGGCCATTACACTATGCCTCAATTACTCTTCTAACTTTATTTAGTGCTTCTGACATTGTTTTATCAACTTTAGTTTTGGATCCAAATAATCGATACGCAAGCAATTCTTGAGGCAAAATTTATTGTCGACAACTATAATTTATTTATTTTACTCTCCTTATATTGACAAATTTCAAGTCAATTTCAATATAAATTTAAACCAGATTTATTTCATGTTGACCCAACACGGGTTTTAATGTACTATTTTGACTTTGTGTGAAAAAGTACAGTAAGTGGAGTTTGAGACTAACTTGTTATTAGTATTAATAGGTTTTAGTAGAGGTGTTCACGGTTACGGTTCAGAATCGAATCGTCAGTTTACAATTTTAATAATTCGGAACCGAAACTGAAGCATCGTAGTGGCGGTTCACGAAACCGAATTGTGTACAGCGGTTCCGGTTACGGTTCCAAACCACTAGTTAAAGTTTCGAACCGTCCAAAAATTAATACTAATATATTTAAATTTTTTGAGAATTTTAATTATTTTAATTACATGATTATGCGTATTATCATTTAATTTCATATCACATAATTAACAATTAATATGATACTATAATAACTACGCAAATATTTATTTTAATTTAATATTAATTATATATAATACCAATATAATGATATATCAATAAAACTTTAATAATAAAAAATAAAAGGTTTTAATGTGTTATTATCTAATAAATATATTGATTAAATAACACATAAAACACAAATACATTAATGAAATGAGATAAAATGAAAAGCTAATCTACATAAATATACACTATAAGATGAACATTAATAAAAAATTAATTATTTTAATTTATAATATTAGGGTTTAATTAGGTTTTCATCTAGTTAAATTTTATTTTATTTAATTATTAATATATTCATAAGTTTTAATGTGTTATTATGCATTATTATAAAAAATTAATTATAATAGATGTCTCGTTATAACACAAGAAATAAATTGAATTATATAATAAAAATAAGACATAGTTCCAAATGGATGGTTACGATTTCGAACTGCCGGTTCACGGTTTCGAATTTTTGTAACCGTTACTGAACCGTTCTCTACACAGTTACGATTCGAAACCGAACCGTCAGGTACAGTTACAGTTCCCAAAACTGCCGCTTATAATTTAGTTTCGAACGCCTCTAATTTTTTTATGTGTAGCGGATAAATAAGGATAATTTCAAATTGATTTCATTGATGACACATTTGCAATTTTTTTTAATGTTTGAGAATGACTTAATAAAACATTTTAAAAATATAAATAAGTTTTGTAAAATAAAGAAGTTTCGTGTAACATATCTTAAAAAAAATTAATGAAAAAGAAAAAAAAAAAAAGAAAAGAAAAAAGAAAATGGGAAGTGGGAGTGGTAGAAAATTAAAGCTGAACAGTGAAAATACTGCCACCAAATTCTTCCCAAAACCTCCTTCCTCATACAAACCATTACCACCATCGCTGCAATTCTGTTCATGATTTTCATTCACTAAGCACTCAGTCCTTCCGAAGATCCGGAAACCCGATGGCCCGAATCTTCGAATACTTTGTGGTCTGCGGAATCGGACCGGAAATCCGAACTGTAGATGGAAACCGAGGCTACAGTGGGACGAGCACCATGTACTTGCCCTCCCTTCTCGATCAGTATCCTCCTCCCAATCACACCCTCTACCCTCCTCCTCCCCCGCAGCTCCCAACTTGTGTTTTACCGGCGGGGGTCCAATTCTACGCCTCCGGCTTCAATTCCAAGGATCCCGCGTCCTTTCCCCGGAGCTACCCCATTGTGCTGACCGAGGGTGACGGCTCCAAGATTTACGTGATCTGCATCGCATTTCGCGACCCCGTATGTGAGGATATTGCGGAGGCCTACCGATTGCCCGCCAATTCCTTTGCTGACAAGTGCATCTGCTTCGTCTCGCGCGCCCCGAGCTTCAGGGTTTTGAAGGATGCCCTGGAGGAGATATTTCTGCTATGTTTTTCTGCTTCTGGGAGCAGGTACTGACATGGATCTAATGTGTAAAACTCCTCATTACTATCTCTTTTGCTTCTAAGTATTTGTCTGCCTTTCAATCCGTTTAGGAATGACTTCTCTTGCCTCTGCTCACTACAGGCATTTGGTTCTAGTTAATCTACGCTTAGCCCCTGTACTTAGTTAGTTCTGTTTCTTTCCTAAGCTTGTTAGTTTTATGCTATTGGTGTTCATCTCATAACCTGATCTAGCGAGACCAAATAGTACAACAGTTACCTCGTTGATTCTTAATTGGCTGATAAATAGTTAGTGGACTTAATTTTTGATTATGATATCATTTCACCTTTTGAAGGTGGGATACCAAAATAATGAGGGGTGTTTCCTTGAAGTGATAGGATCTATGGATAAAAGCAATATAGGCTAATCCCCCACATACATTGATGATTTCAAAAATTTTAAGCTTGTTTGCTCATCTAATCATTAAAATTCTCAATCATATGTATTGTCAGTCCATTCTACCATCCAAAATAAATGCTCCCGAGCAAGCATATTATTGACCAACAGACTCTGATCTTGCAAACTCCTAATACGTATCATGTTTCGGACTATGTTTTAGATACAGTTTTTTTGAGTTTAAAAATTGACATCAATTTCATATTGTTAGCCAAGTGGAAAATGGAATATGCACACTGATGTCTTGTGAATAAAAAATGTGCTCTTACTGAGTAGAACAAAGTGCGCTTTGTTTAATCACTTACTTCTACCCTTACCCTTGACATGTGCTGATGGAAATGGGGGGGAGGAGGTTGTTAGTTGTTACAAACAGAGCCATATCATTGTCAGGATAGTGTAGCTAGAAAGTATAGCATGTGTCATGTTTACATTTGAATACGAGATTTATATGTTTTCGGTTTTCCTTTTCCTAGTATTTTGATTGTTGGATCCTGCCACTATTATTTCCTGGGAATAAATGATTTTCTATGCTTTAAACTATTTCAGCAAGCCACTTTGGGATGTTATAGCATATTTGGTCTCCAATGTCCCTTTGCCTACTCCAGGGAAAGAGCGAGTGTTGTTTGCTATTGAAAATAGCCTTCTTGCTTTAGAGGTTCCGCCAAAAGATGGGTTTCCTCATGTTGATGTATGTCATCTCATCTCCTACTTTTGTCATATATATACATATATCATGTATGATTCAGGAAGTCTTTTTCATCAATGTGCAACAATTTTGGTCAGTACTAACAGGTATATCTCATTATGGCAGATTTCCTTCCAACCTTTAGTCCAATGTTTGGATGTTGATAATCTCATCAAACTATTTACAGCTGTGTTGCTTGAAAGGCGGGTTTTGCTTCGATCAGACAAGTAATTTCTTTGTCCTTTCTTTTCATCTACTATTTGAGATGTAACATGATATGCATTATTGACTCTTCTACCCAACACTAGTACCTCCATCTAATCTTGCAAAAGGTGAAGGCGTACTTGAGGCGTTTTTTTTCGGCGAGGAGAGGCATAAACCTCAGACTTGAGAAAATTTAAGCAGAAAAAATTATAATAAATAACAAACCATTCATCAAGTTAAAATCATCAAATTAAAGTTATTAAATGTTTAAAATCTAGAATCAAGGTCCCATGTAAATACTTAATTGAGCACCATAAATCATAATATCATCTAATCTAAGTCTAAATCATCATCATCATTACCCATTAGAGCCTCTATCAAACTACTCCTTAGCTGATGTGCGACATGTGGCTGTCGCTGTCGCTGGGAGTGGTGGGGTGGCGGAGGATGATGATGCAGGGGAAAAATAGAGGGATAAGATGATAATAGCGTTCTGTGTGTGCGTATTATTCTTCTACCATTAACTTATGTTGTATTTAATTTTTTTAAAATGTTTGACATTTAGGGTTGAGCTTTAATTGTTTTATGTTTAATTATTGATGGGCATTCCAATTTTAAGTTAAGTCAACTAAAAAAGTCTCAAAATATCACATATTTAAGCCCAATTGCATATGTGGACGAGGCTTAGGTCTCACTTGCCTTGAGCCATAAGCCTTAGATACAAAAGGCGTTAGCCTCATAAGAGGCAATTTAGGCTTGCCTTGAGGTGATTTCTTCTTCTTCGGCTTGGGCCTTGAAAAGGTCTTTTGCAACTATGCGCTCAATCTCAAATTCACAATTGAAGTAAAAAAAAACAAATGCCTAGAGTTGTAAACGAATCAAATAGTTTTGGTTCGATTCAAGATTCGATTCGAAATTTAGTGATTCGAATTTGAATATACAATTCGATATTTGTAAATATTCAATTAAATATATAAACAATACATTTATATATTAATATTTATATTTATATAAATATATAAAAATATATTTACATATAATTGTTTAAATGTAATGCCTATTTTGTATATTAAAAAATAAATTTCAACATAATTTTTAATTTTTATTATAGTAAATTTTCGAATTGGATCTAATTTTATATTTAATATTTTTAACTATTATTATTTAATCTATTAATAAATTAAATCAAATAATTCGATTCTATTAAAATATTTGGATAGTTCATAACGAATCGATTTGATTCGTTTACAACCTAATGCCTGCACAATTTTATGTAACTTATGTAGAGTCAGAAGTTTGAGTTTGGTTAATCAATACTCCCTCAGTCCACCAATGTTTGTTACGTATTTTCTTTTTTGTTCATCCACCAATGTTTGTTACACTTTAAACTTTCCATTTATAACACACACACTTCAATTAAATAATAATAAGTGAGACTCAAACTCCACTAACTACACTCTTCCATCAAAAGTCAAAGCACTACATTAAAAGTTAAAACACGTGCCGGATCAAAATGTAACCGGAAGGAGGTAGTATTAGTTCCATATTTTACGTATTTCTCTATTCGATATTTAATTATAAGATTTTCAAGTCATTATTGGGCTAAGTGCTGTGTATGGGCTATGTTCCTACACGGGCTTTCTTGCCAGTAGTTATTAGAGTTTTCTTATTTAAGTCAGATTAGTAGAACTAGGAATCATGTTTTAGAAATATACTAGGGTTATGGGACAACAAGTTTATGTGGTGGCCTTGTGAGAGGATTTCTTCATATTATTCAATATTAGTTTTTGTTCAATCACCTTTACCTTTATCAACTTGGTGCGGTGAACTTGGAAATCAAAAGATGCTGAAGACTCGAAGCGCAGAATCTCGGTTGGATCAGATAGAGAAGGTGGTTGAAGATTTGAGCGGCAATTTTCATGCGTTGGAAGCAAAGCAGGACACAGTGGCATCTGATCAGGAAGTGCTGATGGCCAAAGTTGATGCTATCTTGGCAAAGCTATCTCTCGTCAGTACTTTTGAGGGCCACTGGGACGACTCATGCAAAAATTTGGCGATGAAGACGGCAAAGCCACCACCGCCACCACCATCAAATGCGTTCGTGTGGAAGATGGAATTGCTTGGATTTGATGGCTTCAATGGCTCTGATGCCCGAGGATGGATGACGCGAGCAGAACATCACTTCTTGGTGCATGAGACACCCACCAACCAAAAGTTGAAACTCGCCTTGATTGCTATGGCAGGACTAGCTATGCCATGGTATTGACTGCTGTTGAGACGAATTCTCCACATCGATTGGCTGACGTTCATAGAGGAGTTGCTGATTCGTTACAGAGACAAGTCAATTCTGAACATTAACGAGTCTTTTGCTTCAGTTAAGAACACGGGCTCGCTGGATGAGTACACAACTACGTTCGACAATCGAGTTTCCGAGATTCACAATTTCTTGGATACTCATTACTGTCATTTCGTTTTGAGTGGGTTGAAGAGAATCTTTGTGTGCAGATTCAAGATATTGTCATAAAAGACTATTTGGCGGCCATTCAAACTGCTCGGAAGTTGGCTCATGAAGTGTCACCAACTCCTAATTCTTCTCTTCCCATTTTTGCATCAAATTACTCTCTCCCGCCATCATATACTCATTCTACACTTCAGTTGTGTCTCACAACTCCTCACTCGTGATGAATGCACCTCCGGTTGTCTCCCGTGTTTCGTCTAGCCCTCAGAATCTTTCTAGGAATTTTCATAGCATGTCCAATGAAGAGTACTTGAAACACCTTGCATTTGGCACTTTTTTCAATGTGGCTTGAAATATTCACTCTTGCACTGTTGTCCCCCCAAAACACTATAGGTTTTGATCGGTAATATGAAGAAGACCCGAGAAAGGAGGTAATACCTGGACACCGAGGAGAGGGAGGAAAGCTCACATGATCCTATGACTCTTCTACAAACTTGAGGACAAGGCTGTTTTGACTGACAGACAATTGATAGTGATGTTGCGTAATAGTTGTCGACAAGGTTTCAAAATGTGTTTTTCTCATCGAGGTGCTTTTTTATTGAGGCACGAGGTGTAAGTCTCGAGACAAGGCGAAACGTGAGCCTTGAGACGAATCGAGACGCAAATAACAAAGCAACAAATTTATACCTAATATCATATAACACTGAAAATTATATCAAATATCATAAAACACACAAAATCAAAAGCCAAAACTAGTTATAATTCTTAAAAATCTCAATTAGCTTCCTAATATCAAATATTCATAAATAGAAAGTACAATAAATCCAAATCATCCTTGTATCCATCTCCATTCTCATCCCCACCTCCATCTCCTAATTGACGAAAAGAATTCAAAGTCGTCGTGTTGCAAAAGGAGTCGAGTGGAGTGGAATGTTGTATCGGAGGAGAGAGAGAGCAGAGAAATGAGAATGAGATATGTAATTTGCGATAGGCCTGATGATGGGTATGTGTAATTCAAATCATAATTGGATCAATTAAGCCACAGTTGGATCACTTTAGCCATAATTGGGTTAATATGAACAAAATTCAATCAATATTTTACTCAATTTTGTAATGACATAATATTTTAGGCTCAAAAATGGAAAATATTAATTTTGAATTGCATCTCATGAGGTGGTAGCCTCGCAACCGCCTCATGTGCCTCGACTGCCTCGACCGCCTCTATTGACCTGAAGTGCAAGCCTCAGAATATCACATGAGGTGGCGCCTCAGAGGCGGTTTTTACTCGAGGCTATTGCCTTTTGAATCTATGGTATTCAAGTCAATAATTTAGAATCAGAAGCTCGAGTTTAGTTAATTTTGATTAGTTTTGAATTATTTACGTACTTCTCTAGCCAACATTTAATTATAAGTGTTGTCGAGTCACTATTGGGTTAAGTGCTATGTATGGGATATGTAGGAATCATGTTTTGGAAAAATACTAGGGTGTGGGACAAGACAACATCTTGTTGTAGTGGTCTTGTGAAAGGATTTCTTCGTATTATTTAATATGCACCGCTCCGGTGACCCGATTCCGCTCGTGCGGGCCAACACGCCGGCAAACTTCGCAGCGACAGACGGTGCTTCCAAGTGCGTGCGCATCCTCTTTCATATACATTCTCTCCACTTTCGTCGCTTTCTCTCGACATTCTGGTGGCTTCTACTCTTGTTTCATCTGCATCCTCTGATTGGTGAAGATATTTCGTGTGGTATAGCTTCATTTTGGCTTGTTTTGACTTGATTTTGGAATTTTTTCTCCTCTATCATTCTTTATTGTTGGTTAGAATTAGTTTGTTGATATTGTGTCGGTGATGTCAAAAATCACGGACCACAAGCTTTGTTCTACGAATTATCTTGATTGGCGTTAGACTATTGAGCTCTAGTTGTGTGTTTCGATGGATACTCATCTAATTGACATCAACAAAGTAGAAGACTTGGTTTCGGGAGGATGCTCTCCCGTTTCTACTGATACATAACTCCATCGATATTGAGGTCATTAGTCCGGTTACTTACTGTAACACTTTCAAATCCTTTATGTCTTTTCTTGATTTTCTATATTCGGGCAAAGGGAATGTGTCTCGTATGTTCGATGTCTGTCAGGCCTTTTATATTCCCTAAAAGGGAGATCATAGTCTTACTGATTAGTTTATGTCATTCAAAAAGAGAGATGCAGAATTAAATGTCTTATTTTCATTCAGTCCATATGTCAGGGTGCAACAAACCCAACGAGAGAAGATGGCTGCTATGAGTTTTTTGGCCGGACTTTAATCTAACTTTGATACTGCAAAATATGAATTTTTTTCTGATACCCAGATACCATCTCTGGAAGATGCCTTTAGTAGACTTCTTCGCACCGAGCGCTCGACTATCATTCCTCATGTAAAAAGTTAGTTTTAGATGTTTTTTTTTGGTGTAGATGTCTTTTGGGAGCTCACTTTAAAGAAACAGATAATTTTAAAGTTAGTTTAGAAGCGATATAATTCCTAGGGTGTGATCCAATCTAATGTGAAAATATATTTCCATCAAGGTATTATCCCCATGTTGTGTTTTTACTTCTTCATTTAAGTGACTCTTTCTTTTGAATAATATGTGCAGGTATTCTCTTTTAACTCTTGTATCGGAGGCTATATGCCATTTAATATATCCGTTTCGGTGGCAGGTGAGTTTTCACTATCGATTTCAATAAAAATGATTGCACTAGTCTGATACATAGTAGTTCTTTATACTTAAAAAGATTAACTATTCATGAAATAATTTTAATGAAGGCATTCTGATCTTTTTATGTTTTTTGTTCTGAAGCATG
Source organism: Leonotis leonurus (assembly GCA_026898415.1). Lineage (NCBI taxonomy): Eukaryota > Viridiplantae > Streptophyta > Magnoliopsida > Lamiales > Lamiaceae > Leonotis > Leonotis leonurus. Next base: position 162,459 of record JAPKLX010000082.1, on the reverse strand, counting down.
TCTACATTCCGTTACTATTTTTCAGTGGAGTTGACTATATTGATGCTCCGACACCATATATGATGGGTCTTCATTCAGGGGTTGATACTTATGGACTGGTTATGGATGGTGTAAGTTTATTATTGCGTTTCTCCCATCATTTCACTACTTTTTTTCTGTATTTATAGGCCATTAGTATATCCTTGGTTATTTCCTGCAAGTTTTAAAGAAGCAAGTGAAAGTGCTTGGGTCATCTGAAAAAATCAAAAAAGAGAAGAAGAAAAACGAAAGAAACGTGCTAAGGATTTTGGGCTATAGAAACTATCTGTCTTAAAATTTTCCACTATGTACTGTTAAATTTTTTGTCATCAATTATATTTGGACACCTATAATTTCCTTTCTCTAATGTTTTCGACTTATTTTTGGGGGTTGGGTCATTGTACATTGTTTCATTTACAGTCTGTTATATCTAATTACGTAAGATGCATGTTTATGACTGCATGTGATCATGGAGTTCAATTGAATATGGTATTCTTTAGTTTTGATTTCAATTTCATATCAAAGTTGAGGTTGAGTTCTAGTGTTTTGATTATCAAATAATTCAATTAATTTATATTTCTCTTTTATTTAATTAACTCAGGTCCGAACTAAACATTCAATTGTTATGCTTAATGTTATCTCAAGCAACTTCCTTACTACTCACTTCAAGTTAAGCATCAATACAAACAATCGCTTGCTTTTGAAATCATGAAATATAATTTACGTTAGTATTTTCATAATTTTAAATGGTACGGTATGGAGTTTCTTCTGTCATCTTGTCTTACCTCAAACTGCAACTGACAGTTTTTTATTTATAAGTTTCTAATTCTTATCCCCCTCTGTTACTCTCTTAAGTTTTCTACAATATTTTAAACATTAGCAGTACTTGTGACACATTTTTTTTCACTATAATCACTCAACCCAGAAAATAGTCTCTAAGTATGTTTACTTGTAACGTGCTTTGGCGTTGATTTCTTTTCTTCTTTTTGTATGTTTTGATCTCTTAACTTACTGGTGTCTCTGATGCATTGTAACTTTTGACTGCTGATCCCTAAGAAATATCTGATAAAAATCTGTGGTATTCCATCACAGGTAGTAATAGTAGACCTTGAGCATAATCTCATCACCACGACTGAGGAAATACCTTCCTTACCCGAACCAGAGCATGGTTCTTTACGATGTGAGATATTGAAGCTGTTGTATCCCAATGTTGTTGGCATAGACCAGATGAAGTATGGTTTGTTCTCTGAGCAATGCCCTAGAGGCGGTAGCAGGTCTTGGGGGGAGGATCATGATCTCCAACTTAGGTAATGTTCTGGCGCAGTTTAAACTTTTATGTGATAACTATTAAACTGCTGATCTGGCCATCCTAATAAGATGGTCACAGACAGTGATATGTTTACACTCCACACTTAAAAAGTATTATGCATCAAGGCTACAGGATGCCTTGGTTTATAATCTCATATACATTTTCTTAGAAGACAACCTCGTTTGCATATTACAGAAGTTTTAATTCTTCATTTACTTATTTTTACACTTTCACAAACAAATTTGATTTCAGTTTGTAAGGCATTGAACGAGTTGCAGTGTCCTTTTCATGAGCATACATTCAAAGTAAGATGCTTTGGTTGAATTCATTAATAGAAACTGAAGATCGAAATTCAACTTTACTGTTTTTTGTTATATTTCTAACTTGTGGTTTTGCGTTTACTGGTGGTTCACATGTTCTACCAAGTTTTTTACATTCACATGTTAGTCATCAAGTATTACATTCACATGTGTATCTTTAGCTTTTGGGTGCATTTACTTCTCTAATCCTATTACGCTGGTCTTCTAATTTGCAATTATCTCAACGTACAGTCCATGCTTTGCGTTTGTTATCAACCATGCATGTTTTCTTATGGTTTGTGTTGTGGTTGACATTTGGCATTTTAAGCTAGATGTGGCTAAAGTATATGACCAGGTTGAGTTGTTTTTTGTGAATGCAAAATATGCTTCGTATGGGGACTTCAATTTTCTCTGATGAACATGATGATTCTATCAGTTTCCACTTTTCATTCGCTGTTTTGGTGAATAGCCTCTTGGTCCAAATTTTACCTCTAGCGGAGGAGAGAGTCAAGAGACGACCCCCTTGTTAAGACTTAAGATACAATCTTGATTCGTGTAGCACCCTGGGCCCACTGGGTGGGTGCCTGTTACGTTACAACAGCATAATGGATCCACTAGCAAACTTAGCCTTCGTCATCGCTTTACCAAAAATGGTTAATCATGTTGCTATAGAATTCATTGAAGCCCATACTTATACTATGTTCACATTTGCTACTTATTCGATATGGAATGTCACAATCTCTCTCGTTAAATGCGGGATAGGGAAGCCCCCAGGGTCTATGTGGCTCACCCAAGGTTGGCTTTGATACCATTTGTAATGTCCCGGGGCCACAGGGTGCTAGCCGGTAACGCTACGACGGCATAATGAATTCATTAGCAAACTTGATGTTCATCCCCGCTTTACCAAAAATGGTTAACCATGTTGTTCGAGAATTCATTGAAGCCCATACTCATACTGTATTGACATTCGTTACTTATTCGATGTGGGATGTCACAATCTCCGATGGCCCTGTCGCGATAATCATGCAGACCCAGGCCCATGGGGCTCATACAGGGTCGGCTCTTATACTTCAGTGTGAAGCTCTAAATTTTCTCAATTTAAAGTACTATCTTTTAAAACATAATTTAATCAGAAAAAACATTTATTTTTTAAATAACAATAGCGTAGAAGCTTAGAAAACTAACATATCATGTCTTAAATAAAATGAACGAACTAATTAGTCTAAAACCAAATCCGTCATGAATGTCATCTAACGAGAAATAAAATAAAATAGAACTTAATAGAAGTGGAATGGAAACAATGGCATACTGTCCACCACTCCACTGTGCAACTCCTTAGCGTGAAAACTATAATATTGTAGAGGGATAAGTATACCAACATACTGAGTGAAGACAAGTAACAACTAATATTTAAACAGTATGCAACAAATCATGTAAATGACCGCATAAATATTCACGTATTCTACGGTAGACTTTTACACCATGAATCCTTTTGAATCCCGAACCTCTTGCCGAGTCCAGGCAAGTGCCTGTACAATACACTTGCGCTATATTTTCATAGATTGATGTCAATTAAGCAATGAGGTAGCATATTTGACATTTCAATATAACAAGCCACATATACGGTAAAAAGATTACCAATCATATTTAACCATGATATAAATCCCCACTTGATAATAATGCTCGAACTGGATAAGTCGATTTAACTCAAACCTCGGTTCACACCGTCGCACCTATAATATTATAACACTCTTCTTAAAACTATGTAATTAAAGGACATGTCTCAACCTTTACTAGTAATATAATTATAACACTATTATTAATACTATATTATTAAAGGACATGTCTCGACCTTTAGCAACATGATTAACCATTTTTGGTAAAGCCAGAATGCCAAGTTTGTTAGTAGATTCATTGTGCCACTTTGTCGCAACTGACTCCAGCTCGTGGGCCTGAAGCGTTTACAAATGGTACCAGAGCCGACCCTGGGCGAGCTTCATGGAACCTCGGGGCGGTCCTGCCTGAGTATCATGACAAGGACGTTGCGCATTTAACGGGGGAGATTTTGACATCCCACATTGAATAAGTAATGGATTATCTAACAACATGATTAACCATTTTTGGAAAAGCAAGGACGAACGCTAAGTTTGCTAGTGGATCCATTGTGCCACCGTAGCGTAATGGACTCCCACCCGGTGGGCCCAGGGCGTTACATCTTGAGTTTGAATAGACTAAACTTAGCAACTTGTTAATATTAAATAAATATGTTTTGTTAAATATTTTTTGTTACTGATCAAAATAAGTCACCTATTGATAGTATCTAGATAACCAAAATATTAAGAGAAATTGTAACTTGCTTGATATGATCTGGCCAATATATCATGCTAGAATTGTTCAGCATGAGATGGGATCCACTCAACTAACATGGAAATGATTTGTGTTTTCCAAGTATATTCCTAATGCTATAGAATATAGATTTCACTTTCGCTACTTGCAAAAATGGTTATAAAATATGATGCCTGGACATTCTAGTCCTTCTGGTGCAAATATAACACATATGAAGCCAATATCCAGAAAACACTTAAATTAATTGGTATGATGAATTTATATTAAGCTAATCTTTTATTTGGTAAATGAATCAGATAAAATTATCTTTAGTTGTTCATCACTGAAGACTTGCAGCAGTCCCCTGCTCACAAATGTTGTACTGATAGATGCTTCATAATTTTCATTTCGTCTATTTGCTTTTTCTGGTACTGAAGCAGTAACATGTCGAGGTAGATCTGTTATGCCCTGTTTTTTGCATATTACTTGTACAGAGAGGTATGACTTTGAAGTTGATCAACACATAGGAAACATGTAAGATCAGATGCGGAAATGTTGGGATCCTTTTGGTGTGAATCTGCTTAAATGTTGGAGTGATCAGAGTACAATGTATAATAGTTCGGATGTGCCCACAGGTTCACATTCTAAGTAGTGATCATTTGATCTAATTCTGTACAACTAATAAATATATGAATTCAGTGAATCAGTTGGATTTAAATTTAGGGAGTTAATTTTACTAATCTTAGAAGTCCTCTGGATTGATAGGATTAGAAAAACCTTAGTAAAGAATATGTAATCGGGGAGGAGTGAGATAGGATTTAATTTTAGAGTTGTATGGATCTCCAACAATACAAAGTTTAAAGCTTTTCTTGTGAAGGAGATAGCTATAGATTGTAATTGAATTTTGTATTTTGGAATGTTACATTTGAGTGACAAATCACCCGTTTCTACCAATTTTTTTCCTATGATAACTATCTCTGTTTCTTAAAAAAAGAAAAGTGAAGTCATTCCAAATTTGATGTAGATATACGACTTGTTAAAATTTTACAACCTTCATGCCGTGGATACATCCAGTTTGTAATTCTGATTCTTTATCACAATTGATTAGTCACTAGGCTACTAGCTTATTACATAAGAATTTTATGTTATATATATCATGGCTTTTTAATCCATTAAAATGTATTTTGGCTGTTGCAGGTTTATATTCCTCAAGTTCTTTGGATCAATTTTAGGTGGCTATCGCAATTTTATTGTACGAAGTTTACCTACCTTATTTTCTTTGTTTATGGATTAGTAATCCAGGTGAATATAGCAACTGATGTCTAAAATTGTAGGAAAACACTGCGACCCATATCTTCAACAGCCAGGCTTTTCTGAAGAAACGGTCCAGGTCTACAAACCAGCCACCTGATGCTATGGTGAGTGATTTAGCTATTTCTATTCAGCTGTATCTAAATTGTAGTTTGCTGCAACTTTTTTTCTCTTGTCTTCAAGGAAAAGGATTAATATTGAAATGTGCAACTTTAACAGATCAGCCAGTTTTTAGATTCCCAAGGTTTCTTAGATTATTTGGAGAGAGGTCTTGGTTCAGAGGGAAATGGAAACAACCTCCTTGATAAGTTGCAAGATGCTATTGGCAGGGGCCAAAATCCTTTATCAATCTTTCCATCGCTTTCGGCAGAACCCGATATCATAACTATTTCTGACACAGAATTAGTGATGCCAGGTAATTTCAACAACTGTTTGAACTGGACACTGTTAGATATGCAGACACTTTAAGAAAGGTCCTTGATATGCGGGTGTAATCTTCTACAGGATCAGGTGCCAAATATTGCTATGACAGGTTTCCTGCAAACATCAGAACAGAAGAGCAGGAAGAAAAGAGGAAGCAAATTCTAGCTGCAGCAAGTGGAGCTGTTGAATATCCTGGAAAATATGCACTAAGGTATAACATGAGAAAATAAGGCAGTCTTCTTGCTCTCACTAAACTTATTTGCCTGCTCCGTGAAACTGAACAAAATCCTTTGTGTAGTTCTCCTTCACCCCGTGCTGGTAAAGATTCTAAGCCTGAGAGCTTAAGTCCGAGGGAAAGAGCTGTGAGTATTTGTAGCTTATGTGGTTCACTGAGCAGTGATATATAGTTACTTAAATCTTCTGAAAAAATTTACAGGCTGAAAGGGAACGCATGGTTCTAGACATTCAAGTGAAGCTGCAGGTACAATGTTTGTCTAATGTATATCTATATCTATATTTGTAACTATGTGCATATATATGCAATAACTATCTATAATAGAAATATAGGAATATTCCTGCCCAAATGAAAGTTTCCATGATTATTAAGTGCTTAATTATCAAATATGAGGACGATTCATGTTAATTGTATAACTTACATATTGAAAATAACGTTCAATGTCAATAAAATCGCGTAAAGATCTTTTACATAAAACAAATTTATTATTCAGTGAAGTAGCACAGTACTGCAGTATATTATTTTCCATTACGTTGACACATTCTTTTAATGTGATGCTTGAAAGCATGCACGTTATAAGTTATAATTCAAGTTTAAGTCTGCACTGAAAACTTCCAACTGGGAGACTAGATATTCTACTTCCCTTAAAGCAGAATACTGTGATCTGATTTTATCTGGTATTCTAAAACAACTTTTATAACCTTTTGGTTCCTTTGAACAGGGCTTATGGCTGCGGCTTCTGAAATTGGGGGCGACTGATGACCCTCTTTCATCATTTGAGTATGGAACCATCCTAGGTATGCTTTTTCTCTTGAGCAGTTACCAGATCTAATGATTATTCTTTTGGAACTGTATTGGCTACATTTTGTCCCTGTTGACATAAATTGATGACACTGGAATTTGTTAATTGTTACCAGCTTTGATTGAGTCCGATGCCGAGGGAATTGGTGGCAGCGGATTTATTGAATGCATAAGAGAGCACATACATTCGGTACATTATATCTCAAAGAAGTTATGCTCTCATGCTATGTTATAACTCTTGTTTCCTGATCCCGAATTTCCCCACTCCCTCCAAAAAAAACAGGGATGGACCTGCCAGTTAACAGAAGAGCAGTTTATTGCCGTGAAAGAACTGGTACGTTGGCTTTATAATTCTTACAGCTAGGCCATGATTGTCATTTTCATTATCTTTCTTGTTCTAGCTGAAGGCATTATTTCCCTTGAAACTTTTGAGCATGATGCGATTAGATAGCTTAAGTTTGAAACTTTTAGATGCGATTTCCTCAAAAATCCAAAAAAATAACAATGCATTTGAATTCCGTGCATGATGATTTTATATAAAAACATTGGGAATTTGTTTGTATCAAGTCGAAGAATCTGGAGCTGCTTTCTCTGGATAGGGAACCAGCTTACTTATAAACAATGGCGGGAGTGAAGAATTTACATCATATTTTAGCTCCTCATGAGCGAAATAATTATTCTGTCACCTAGGATGCTTGTGCTGCAGTTATCCAGAATATCAGTATAGTAGATAAAACTACTTTCTTAACATATATTATCTATTAGATAGTGTGTGCACATAATGATACATTATACATAATAATAAAAATAGAAGTTAGTGGTGATAATATTAAGTATATTATACTTTAGCTAAATATTACTTCCAATTCATAGTAAAAGAATTTGGGTGGGGAGAATGTCTCTTTTCATTAATGCCATAAATATTGTTTTATATAGATGAATTGCTTGATTTGGAAGAGCTTCTTAAGCTGGGTATACACATAAAGTAATTTGTTTGGTATCAAAACAGCTCAAAACAGCAATCAATCGTGCTACAGCTAGGAATGACTTGGCAACAATTAGAGACGCCCTTGAAGTTTCTGCTGAAATGTACAAGAAAGATGTGAACAATGTCCCAGATCATGTTCAACGTCATCTTCGCTCTCTTTCCATATGGGATGAGTTACGGTATGCATCTCGTCTCGTACAATTTGGGCTTTTCATCATTATTTTGTAAGAAAAGAAGTTTAGAATGTTTTATGGAAGGGCTAATCTATAAAACACTGTTTATCTGAATGTTTCTTTTCAAGTAATTTGATTTTACATGTATATTGAGCTCTTGACTATCCTCTTCATATTGCAGCTTTTGGGAAGCCTACTTTGATGATCTGCTTGACCGCTTTTCAAGCAAGTAAGTATACTGTTTAGTTGATACTCCTTTGGACCTAAATGTACAAGGATCATTATTAAAACTTGAAGATCTAATCTTAGCGTATGAAGAAAAGAAAGTGAATGTTATGGGTTTTAAAAGTTGAATTTTTCTAAATGACTTGTTAGCAGGCATTATCTAAGAAAATTAAGTGACTATTGTACTTATCAATAAGCAGAACGCTGAATGTGGAATTTGAGAAACCAATTATAAGTGCTAGTGTGTTTGTGATGTAAGAAAAAGAAGCAAGACTCAAGCAAGGTCAAGTGAAGAACTCTATCAGTAATATTAGTTGTTTGATGGAAAGACAAATGATGATACAAGAAATAAGTAGATGGAAGAACTGTTAGCAAAACAGAGTACTATCATATCCCAGCAACTTGGCTTACTGACTCTAGTTTGCAGTGTATTGATATCGACTTATTTCCAATTGCTTCACATTGGTTCTGGCACTTAATTAAAATCTTTGGCTTGCATTGAACAGTTGATTTTTATATTACTGTTGGTATTCTGAATATTTTTATGGGACATTTTGATACCCTTATGTAAAACTTAGTGTTCAACACTCTACTGTTTTCTTGGGCTTGTCAGAAATATCAAATCTTACAGATATATGTTTATTTTTTCAATTCACTTAGAATTAAAAGCGCAGAAGGTAACTCTCCTGGTCCATTGGAGCTACAGTGACAGGCTACTTCATCTTTTCTTATTCCATTATTAGAAAGATCTGTTTACTATATCTTATATCTTTCTTTTGGTATATGAAAAGTAGTAAGTTAAAAACTAAGATCACAGCAATGAAAATGATAGGCATGTACTGATCAGTTCTTTCTTTGTGTTGCAATGTTAGGTCAACCAATTATGCAATGTTGGTAACTATGCAACTAATCGTTTTAGCTACACATATGGTATATGTTCTATCTACTGCTGATGCATTACATATTCTATTATCTCATCTCAAGTAGTTCTATTTATGCTCTTGGTTGCTAATGATGCCTTTTTTCTATGATGGAGGCTGGTTTGGGACTTGCTGAGACTGATACATGGTACATGATCGAAACAATAGCAGGAAAGAACAACATTGGATATAAGCACATTGTAAGTTGTAGTTTTTGTACTTTTACAAGGCCATATTTTTGTGTGTTGTGCTTGCTTATGATTCAAGGGTTCATGATTCCTCTATATATTCGACACACGTTGCTGTCCAGAAACAATCTGAATTTCAGCTGCCAGTGCTCCTGGACATCTTAAGAATATGTGATAGGGCATCTTTTACACATATATATGTTACTTTTTTTTATAGAGAAAATGAGTGTTCTTAGAAATGTAAGTATTGGGCTATGCATGGGCATCTCAGTATATTTGCTATAATAAACACTTAATATTGTTGTAGAATAGAATAATCTATAAAAATGTAGCGGACAGAATTTTTTTTGTGGCATTAATAAACAGATATCCTATAGACATAGGGAATAAAAGCTAGGTTACAAACTACATTGCAATTTAACCCTAAAATAAGTAGGATTTTCACAAGGGAACATAGATCTACATAAACTCTACAATAGATCAGTTGTTATTTGTTGAAGCTACCCATTACTATCCCACATCGACTTGGTAAAGTTCCTGACTCTATATATAAACTTGGAGTACCCTCCCCTCTTATGAGGCCTTTTAAGGGGGTGAAGGACCCATTTCTTATATTATTTTTATTAGAATTTTGATTGGGTATCAATTTAGTAAAACATGGATCCAAAGGTTTGCCATTATACTATTCATTAAGGTATTTTCCAAATTTAAAGTATGGAAGTGAGTGTTTGATAAGAACCGAAAGAGAATGAGAATATTAAACACACGGCACAGCCGTCTGCCCCAAGCCACCAGGCTCCCAAGTTTATTAATGCAGAATGAATGATGTCTTAAACCCTAATCTCAACTATTTATACTGCTAACTCAAAATACTAATAATAAAAGCTAAATAACACTTCATGGAAAAATAATAAAATAATTAAATAAGCAGATAGCAGCCCACGAACGTGGGCTCAAGCCCGTTCCCCGCGCGCCCGGCGACGATAAACCAGTAAGGGTCGTGGCCCAGCATCCTCTTCCAGTTCTTCTTCCACGCCCGGTTCCATCTCCTCCTCGCCCCCCTCTTCGAACCCCTCTTCAACCACCCGCTTCCTATCAATTTCATCCCCCTTCGAAACAACCTTGTCCTCAAGGTTGAAATCTGGAAACTGACTTCGAAAAACGGAGGCGCTCATCCAAGTCGCGTCATCCTCCGAATGACCAGCCCACTTAACCAAAAATTGCTCCTCATCCTTCGCACCTTCCTTCACGTTGCGCCAAGCTAAAATAGTTTCCGGCTCAAGCACCGGCACCACCGGCAATTCCAAACTGGCCGGCAACACAGCAGTGACAGGATGATCCCCAACAACACGACGTAACTGAGATACGTGAAACACGGGGTGGATCCTGCTCTCAGTCGGCAACTGCAAACGATACACTGTCAGCCCCACACGCCCAACTACCTCAAAAGGCCCATAAAACTTCGCCGATAATTTATGGTGAGGCTGCCGGTGCAACGAAGTCTGGCGAAACGGCCTAACTTTCAAGAAAACTCGGTCCCCCACCTGATACTCCACATCTCGACGATGCTTATTGGCCTGCCTCACCATCTCCTGCCGCGCTTTCTCCAAATTCGCCCGCAGCCTCCGCATCATCTCATCCCGACTTTCCAAAACCTCCGACACCGCCGCCACTCGGCACTCCCCCGGCAGAAAACGGCGGAGCACGGGAGGAGGACGCCCGTAAAGCACTTCAAACGGCGATATACGGGCTGCCGTCTGATAAGCCGTATTGTACCAAAATTCAGCCCATGGTAACCACCGAAACCATTGTTTCGGTTGCTCAAAAGTAAAACAACGTAAATACGTCTCCACGATTCGATTCAAAACCTCGGTCTGCCCATCTGTTTCGGGATGATAAGCCGTACTGAATTTAAGCCGAGTGCCCGATTGCGCAAACAGTTCTTTCCAAAAGGCACTAACAAATAATGAGTCCCGATCACTCACAATCGACTTGGGAATTCCATGAAGTCGCACCACCTCACGTACAAAAACATCAGCCACCGATCGTGCAGTAATTGGCGGCTTTAATGCAATAAAATGCCCATATTTGGACAACCTATCCACCACCACCAAAATAGACGAATATCCCCTCGACAGAGGTAAACAAATAATGAAGTCCATAGAGATATCGTCCCAAACCAAATCGGGAATTGGTAGCGGCTGCAGTAAACCTGCTGGAGACATCGCTTCGTATTTAGTTTTCTGGCAAACTAAGCATTGTGACACGTACTCCTTTACTCTGCGGAACATCCCCTGCCAATACACATTCATAGCTAGCCTCCGATACGTTCGAAGAACTCCTGCGTGCCCACGTGTAGGGGTGTCATGAAACTCTTGCAACAGCCGTGGGATCCAAGAAGAAGTGGCAGGTAAAGCCACTCGACCTTGATAGAACAATCGATTTCCCAGCAACTCAAATCCGGGGCGGCTTCCTGGCTGCTCCCGAAGGGCCTGTATCACGGATTTCAAATTCTGTTGTTCAGCCTCTACCTCACTTAACCCCAACCACTGAGGCCCGCTGACCGCGCACCTTCACCGCCCCGCCTTGACAACGCGTCGGCTGCTGCATTAGAAATGCCCGTCTTATATTCGATCTCAAAATCGTACCCCAACAATTTTGCCACCCAAATCTGTTGTGCTGGAGTTACAATCTTCTGATGTAGTAGGTGCTTGAGGCTACGGTGATCAGTGCGCACCACAAACTTCCGTCCCAACAAGTACGGCCGCCAGTGCTGCACCGCTAATGCGAGCCCTATCATCTCACGTTCGTAAGCCGACTTAGTTAAGGTGCGATAATGACTTGCTAAAATAAGCTATCGGACGACGTTCCTGCATCAGAACAGCCCCCACTCCTATGCCCGAAGCATCGCATTCCACCACAAACGGTTGATCGAATTGTGGCATAGCCAATACCGGGGCCTCCGTCAAAGCCCTCTTCAAACGGTTGAACGCCTCTTCCGCCGTATCTGGCCAAACAAACGGTTGTGGCGCCTCTTTTTTTAACAATTCGGTTAATGGTTTAGCAATCAGCCCGTATTCCCGAACAAATCGCCGATAATATCCTGTCACGCCCAAAAATCCCCGAACGTCACGAACACAGCTAGGCCGGGGCCAGTCAACCACCGCACTCACCTTGGCTGGGTCCATGGCCACCCCATCCTTTGATATAATGTGGCCCAAGTACTCCACCCGCTGACAACCAAATTCGCATTTTTTTCTGTTTGCCAGAAACTGATTCTCCTGCAAGACTCGCAGGACCACTTCCACATGCTCTCGGTGGGACTCCCACGACCTGCTATAAATGAGGATGTCGTCAAAGAAAACCAGAACAAATTTACGCAGATACGGTCGGAACAAGTCGTTCATCGTAGACTGGAACGTAGCTGGTGCGTTGGTGAGACCGAACGGCATAACCAAAAACTCATAATGCCCACTATGCGTCCGGAATGCTGTCTTATGAATGTCGGGAGCCGCCACTCGAATCTGATGATACCCGGAACGCAGATCTATCTTGGAAAATACCACTGCTCCTGCGAGTTCATCCAACATCTCCTGAAAAACCGGAATCGGGTATTTGTCCGGGATTGTTGCTTTATTCAGCTCACGGTAGTCTACGCAAAAACGCCAACTTCCATCATTTTTCTTGACCAGCAGAACAGGGCTGGAAAATGCACTCGAACTGGGTCTGATGATGCCAGCCAAAAGCATGTCATGGACTAATCGCTCGATCTCATCTTTCTGGTGGTGCCCGTAACGATATGGTCGGACTGACACCGGCTTGGAGCCCACCACCAGATCGATTCAGTGGTCAGTCACACGACGTGGGGGAAGATTGCGAGGCTCGCCGAAAACATCTTCGAACCGACTCAGAATGTCTGTCAACACATCAGGCACGGGCTCCAGCAGCTTGGCCGGTGGCTGATCGACGAGCACTGCCCAAAACTGCGCCTCGCGCGTGCGCACCAGCGACCGCAACCCCATTGGCCCCCGACATAGCATCGGATCCCCCTTCAGCTCCACCCGTTTGCCCTGCCACTCGAAGGCCATCGTCAACATCTCCCAGTTCGTGCGAACCTCCCCTAATGTGGTCAGCCATGTAACACCCAGAATCAGATCCACTCCTCCCAACGGGAAAACAAAACAATCCACATTAACTTTGCATCCCGGTAACCCCACAGCAAGGTCTCGGCAAACCCCCTCAGATTCCTGCCTTCGACCGTCCCCCAATTGCACCCCAAATCTTCCCGTCATATCTGGCTGCAACTGCGGAGTTGAAACTAGCGCCGTAGCATATTGTTTAAGGTCCATCGTCTCTCCCTCCTCCGCTACCATCACGCGCAGCTGCTTCAATGGACACTCATGTCCCGGAGCATAAGGTTTCTTGCAGCGGAAGCACAGTCCCTTTGCCCTCAAATCAGCCAGCTCCTGCGGTGAGAGACGAGTGAAACGGGGGCGATATGGTGGCTGCCCCGTCTCCCCTGCTCGCGTCCCTGTTGGCTTGTCAAAACTCCGAGAGGTATTGCTGCTGTACGCCCGGCTCGATCCTCCTCCTTGCGTTGCGGAGACCGAAGCCCCCGTGCGAAACGAGTTGCCTCCCCGCTGACTCGAATTAAAGGAGTTCTGAAAGGAACGCCCGCCACCTTGTACCGCCAGATTATCCTCAACGTCACGCGCCAATTCCATCGCTGTTTCCAACTCACTCGGTCTGAGGATTCGGAGGGAGCTGCGAATCTGATCTTTCAAACCTTTCATGAAGTACCCGAGATAATGAGCATCGGATAAACCCGGAACCTGACTAGCGAGCTGCACAAACAGGTTGACGTACTCCTCCACCGTCCCTATCTGCTTAACATGACGTTCGAAGGAAGACCCCTTGAACCGGGTGTCGAATCTGGACACCAACGCATTCGAAAATTCCTCCCAAGTCAGCCCTGGTTTCCTTGATCGCAGCCACGTCACCCAATACAACGCGGACCCCTCCATGGCTACCACCGCCGCCGCCACCTTCGCTCTCTGTGGCGTGCCTGAATTCTCGAACTGCTGGTTGGCACGGGCCAACCAACCAATGGGATCCGAACCGTCGAACGAGGGCAATTGTAACGCATTTTTGCTCCCCCCTCGCGCCGACTTATCTTCCTCCTCGGATCCAGTCTCAGATGAGGCCCCCTCTTCTGTGTCCGGTACAACACCTGAAGGCCCATACGATTTCTTGATCGCGTTCACTAGCTCGGCAAGCGTGGCCGAAATTTCGGCCAGATGCACCTTCATCTCCTTCTGTTCATCCCTCACCTCGCGCTGCTCTCTCTCCAAATTCTCCAACCTCTCCGTTGCTGATCGTGTGGACATCTTTGCCGGGAACGGGATCCGGTAGGTCGGACCAATTGATAAGAACCGAAAGAGAATGAGAATATTAAACACACGACACAGCCGTCTGCCCCAAGCCACCAGGCTCCCAAGTTTATTAATGCAGAATGAATGATGTCTTAAACCCTAATCTCAACTATTTATACTGCTAACTCAAAATACTAATAATAAAAGCTAAATAACACTTCATGGAAAAATAATAAAATAATTAAATAAGCAGATAGCAGCCCACGAACGTGGGCTCAAGCCCGTTCCCCGCGCGCCCGGCGACGATAAACCAGTAAGGGTCGTGGCCCAGCATCCTCTTCCAGTTCTTCTTCCACGCCCGGTTCCATCTCCTCCTCGCCCCCCTCTTCGAACCCCTCTTCAACCACCCGCTTCCTATCAGTGTTACCTTCAGTTCCTAATTTTTATTTATTTTAATGAGGAGTCGCTTGGTTTGATTGATAAGATTGATAGGATAGTCATCTTTAAATCTCTCCATTGCTATCCATAACCCTTCCTTTCTTACCTTTCCTTAACAATTCCACCCCTTCTTATGCCCTTTAATCACTCAAATTGAGGTGATTATATTACCAATTTGAGTGATTAAGGGGCTTAAGAAGGGGTGAAATTCCGAAGGAGAGGTAAGAAAGGAAGGATTATAGATAGGAAGGGAGAGATTTAAAGGTGATTATCCTATGAATCAAACCAAGCAACTCCCAAGTGGTTAGTGGTAACTATATCCATTCACAATTTAGTGCCTATTTTGTACTGCTAACCAAGGATTTATAATGCATTTTTGCCTCAAGGCGTCTTCCTACTGCATGACAATGCGAAAAAAGCCTTGAAGCGGACTGAGGAATAAAAAATAGATATAAAATATCATATAACATCTAAAAATCATAACCACAAATTCTAATTATCAATTAACCCGTAAGTTAACGTATAATTAATTTTACTTAGAGTAAATAAAAAGAAGAAAACATTCTCTAGCTGCCAAGGGAAGAAGTGATTTGAGTCAATGCCACGGTGATTTAGAGTCGGAAGCCGCGGAATTAGGCCGAGGCACACCTCACATGCACCTTTTAAACCACGGTGCTAACTTATCAAAGATTCTAATAATAGCTATAGGTGAAAATCATGAGAGGCATTACCACTGATAACCTACTTCAAATTAATTACACAAAACTTTGACAATGATCTGTTTGGTTAAATTTAACCACACGAAAAACTAGAACTTTCACGAGGCAGAGTGCAGACTTGATTCATCACCAAGTGATATTTTGCTTTCTGTTCGCTTTGCACCTCTGAAAGATGCCTGACTGGGGGCGAGGACTGCACTCAATGCACCACTCTGTGAACATCTATGACAACTTGACACACTTGTGGAAGGGGTCAGATAGACAGACATTTGATTTTTATCTCACTTGCACCTCTGCTTGTTGAATTTTTTCGAGACAGAGTGGTCAAATTGCTGACTCCCAAACCATACTTACGGGAAAGCTTATCAATGACAACTTGTTGAAGTAAACTTGCTATCTTTGAGTTCATTCCTCTTGCTACTACATGACTCAATAAGCATCAAAAGTTCGTAAAATTAAGCTCAAAATAATTAGTACCTCTCAGTAAGCATCAAAAGTTCTTTCCTCTAATTATTTTGTGTCAAAAATAAAAGTATGGCTCATTTTTCACAATATAAGCCACTTGAGAGCAAGACTGTTAGCTTGATATAAATGGCAAAAGAAAGTGGTTTCTCCCACACAACCCTGAATCCGTGAGGGCTAAGAAGATAGTTCAACTAAAGAAAAACAATTTGTATTTATTTGGGTTATTGAAGTCATAATTATTGGGAAGTATGGATAACAACTTTGAGATTGAATTTCTTTTAACTACTTTTATGTTTATTGATAAAATTAGATTGCAAAAACTTTTATTTTTTTGGCAGGTTTATTATAATCTACTTGTAAGACTGAAACTAAAAACCATAACAATCAAAATTGACAAAATAATAGATATGGAAATTTACCCAAAGAGTTCTGCATACACTGCCCCTTGATTATGACACGTCTATTAGCATTTTGTGCCTGTGTCTGTATAGCTTATTGAGGTTCTCTATATTTGCAATTTTTAATCTTATCAAACTTTCTTATAGTTCGTCTATCTCCAGTCCTTTTGCATTTCTACTGTTTTTGGTCCATTGAAAGACATCACTCTGATATTGGATGCCCTTAATGAGAACTGCATCCACAAAATTCTTGCAGAACAACTCCTTGACCTCTAATTTTATCATGAATGATGCTTATGCTGGTGCTCATTGAGACATGTTTAATACCAGAGTACTTGCACGTAAAGTGCCAGCCCCTAGAATGCAGTTCTGATTTCTGATATACTCCTGGATCTGTTTTTGGGTCTGTTGCATCTGATATTTTGCATCTACTGTATCAGATTAAGATAAGGGGATTCTTGTCACATATTCGACAAATTTGCACTGGATATTGGGGAATCTATGCTGCAAAAGCTCAATCTGTATCCTCATTCGGGCTGCCTTCTCCACGTCCACAAGATGCTGGAGACAGCACTGAGCAATCATCGGAAGCATCTGGTGATGGAAGGAGCTGGGTCCAGAGCATGTTTAGCCGAGAGAGGGCCAGTTCTTTTAGTCGTGTTCGTAAGTGGACATCTGATGGTGGAAATTCATGTATGGTTCTCTTATGTAGAATCTAACAACTTGTGTAGAATGTAACAACTCATGATGAATATTTGTTGATGCAGCTGCAAATGAGAATGGATCTGTTAACAAGCAAGATGTGCCCACAGCAGGGCAGAAGAAGGTGCAGACCAGCTTGCGCATGCTAAGAGGTCATAGTGGTGCAGTTACTGCTTTACATTGTGTGACCAAAAGAGAAGTCTGGGACCTAGTTGGTGACCGTGAAGATGCAGGGTTCTTTATCAGTGGAAGCACGGACTGCACAGTAAGAAGAAATATTGTATTTCAAAGTTTTTCATTGTTTTGGTGTCATCACAACTGGATGAGGCAATCTAATGTTGTTTCCTTTACATGCATAATATTGGTTTAATCTTTGAAAGCCAAAGTTATACACCATTAACCTCATTGAAATAGTTTGGCGACATGTTTTTAGAAATTAGAGTAATGAATGCGCTATTGTAAACATTTTTTGGAAGGTACCATAGTTGGCTGCTATTAAGTTGTCTCATGGGCGTGCCACTCCTTTTGTGACGATTGCAATCCATGCTTCAAGCCATTTCTTCTATACTCAAATACTATATTAAAGTTCAAATTTTCCCATGATGCATGAAATTTGTAGTGTCTTGGAACTCATCTCATATTTATGAAAAATGCAGGTAAAGATTTGGGACCCTAGTCTTCGTGGTTCTGAGCTCAGGGCAACCTTGAAGGGGCACACTAGGTATATGCATAACATGTCTTTTCATCTCTTTCCCTCCCTATCTATTGCTTTGTGTTTGTGCTCTCGATGTTTGTTATAATATGGGCTGCCATGATTGATCTTTATATACATAAAGACAACGAAAAATTCTTGGGAAGGTAATTGTATAATATATGGAATATTATGTGGTTAGATCTCTTATTAATACATCTGAAAGCTGATTAGTCAGAGCCATAATTATATTTACAGAACTGTCCGAGCCATAAGCTCTGATAGAGGGAAGGTTGTATCTGGTTCAGACGACCAATCTGTGCTTGTATGGGATAAACAAACCACTCAGCTTTTAGAAGAGCTGAAGGACCATGATTCACAGGTTTGTCTGGAGCATTAATTTTCTACTGCCTATTATGTTTAACACTTTTTATGTACTTCGAAGTATCCAGAATAAAATATTAGGAAACACTTTATAGTTTCCAAAATTGGGCTGTTAATATTTGATGAAGTGATTTCTGAAACATAAAGGTCTGGTGATATTAAGAAAGGTCCTATCCTGTTAAAGAAGTAGAGCTAGAAATTGCATGCTTAGCTGTCACTATTGACTTTTTAAAATATCACTGACATGATATTTCTATGCTCTAATTGAGCCGATGATTGTAGTTATTTACGTTCGTGTCCTAAGTTTCCATAATCAATTTGCACATCCTTGTCTGCCTTGCTGCTTATCCAGAACCTCTTTATGTTATCTGATTGGTATGCTTATTACTTCGTTGCTTTATTGTCAAATTCATCATCACTTTAGGTTAGCATTGTTAAGATGCTATCTGGTGAGCGTGTCCTTTCAGCTGCACATGACGGTACTGTGAAGATGTGGGATGTAAGGACAGATACCTGTGTTGCAACTGTAGGACGTTTTTCAAGTGCAGTTCTCTGCATGGAATATGATGACACTAGTGGGATCTTGGCTGCTGGAGGCAGAGATGGGTAAGCCTCTTAAACTTCTTCTCTGATTTTTGTTATGTTCTTCTGAAAGAGAGAGATCTCTGTCCTGACCTCTGCTTATAGCTATTAGTTTTTTCTCATTTATTTCTTAATCCTTTAGCTTGACTTTTCCACATTCATTTTTTTAAGGGTTGCAAACATATGGGACATTAGGGCAGGAAAACAGATGCACAAGCTGTTAGGTCATTCAAAATGGATTAGGTAAGTTTGTTGGCCTTTGACAAATTATGCCACATTTAATTGTGGTGATTAAACATTCCATAATGACTGCACAGGTCCATAAGAATGGTTGGAGACACTGTAATCACAGGTAGTGATGATTGGACTGCGCGAGTGTGGTCTGTCTCTCAAGGAACATGTGAAGCTGTTCTTGCTTGCCATGATGGTCCAGTTCTTTGTGTGGAATACTCTATAACTGATAGAGGAATTATTACAGGTTAAAATAAAATTTATTTGGCTTGAGCATGAATATGTGAGAACTTATGGTACTAACTTTTGTCATACAACTTTCATGTATTCAGGATCAAATGATGGTCTCATTCGGTTTTGGGAAACTGATGATGGTAAGAGTTATGGCTTTAGTTTTATAAAAATATATAGAAAAATCACACCACGTCAAAACTAATACACGTTTTATGCTTTCAGCCATGTTGTTAGTTCCAACCTTTCTATAGTAGAGATATTTAACGCTGTCTGATGCGTAATCTGTGTTAGTTTGAAAATTTAAACTGATATTTTGAATCTCTATATGATCTGAATTGTGGATATGGATTCTGTATTATCTGCACCTCACAATTTGATATATACTGATACAAATCAGTCTTGCATACTCCGTTGTTAATTAATTTATTTAAGGGTTCCCTTGGGTCAGTCTTGACCCTATCATACACAGTAAATTGTTTGCCCACTTTTTCTTGAATGAGTAATAGTGCATACTTGCAATAAATTTTTTCTTAATGACTAATTCAAATTATATTTTGATTATTTGATATCTATACTCCTAGTTATCTCTCTCCAAAATTCTGAAAAAAAAAATAACTGCCATTTCAATTATTGACGTTCTAAGAGGAACTCCTTAGACCTCTTAGCATTACTCTGCAAACCTCAATCCTGATTCAAAGAACTACACACAATTGATATGATGAAAAAATGTAGATTAAGAAAATGCTACTGGTATAGCATTCTTTAGTAAAATGCGAAAGAATATTTCGTTATGTACTCAACACGCAGCTGCGTGTGCTGATATTGTATTCTATGATATTTAATGCTCTACAGTATTCATGCAGTACTGATCTTTATGAAATGATTATGAAAAACAGATAAGGACTATTCTATATAATGTCTCCTTTAAAATGATTCTTGCAGAGCTTATTTTGTGTATGAAATTAGTAAGAGAAAAATAAGTTGCATAACATTATAATATATGTGAGCATTGTAGTTTTTTTCCTCAAATCACCCTTTTATTATGTGCTTCATTGAATATCTAGTGAAGAGTGGGGGTTACTTCACTCATATGGCTCTGTTCTTCTAGCCAGCAGGTTTCTATTGAAATTTGTACATGAAATAGATACTAATGTTAATTAATGATTGGAAAATCAACATAAAGCTGTTCATGAGTTCCTCCTGCACATTTTTCTGAGTACATAGATCGTTTTTTTCCAATGATAATGTAAATTATTAGCAAAGTGCAACTATCCATACTGTTTCTGCATTATCTTTTTTGTAACTTTTTCATGCTCAAGGCATTAATCCATGTCCGACTATTATTTTGTATTTCACAGGTGGCCCAAGATGTGTCAAGAATGTTACAATTCATAGTTCTTCTCCCATACTGTCTATAAATGCGGGAGAGCATTGGTTAGGGATAGGGGCAGCTGATAATTCAATGTCTCTTTTCCATCGACCTCAAGATAGACTTAGTGGACTTGCAAATACAGGCTCAAAGATGGCTGGTTGGCAACTCTACAGAACTCCACAAAAATCAGTTGCTACGGTTAGATTTTTCCTCCCTACTCAGTAGTTAGTACCTTTATTAGTGTTTTATGAAACCAATGAGATCCTTTATATCGGGCATATGTTTATCCTTTCGAGCGCTCTTGATATTCTTTCTTCTCCCATATCTATGCTGAACACACCTCAAGAAATGACTTACACTTAATCAACTTGTGGTTGTAAAGCAAATTCATTTTGCAGATAGTGTTTGAGCTAATCTTGAAAAACGTTGCATTTTGTTTCTTGATTAGTACTTCATCCGTCTCATTATTTATGGCAAGTTGCTTTTTGTCACGAGTATTAAGAAAGAGGTTTTTATGTGTAAAGTGGTGGATCCCACTAAAATTGACTTACTTTTCAAGGGAATTCTTTTTCCTTTTTATTGGAAACGAGCCATTATAATTGAGATATCTCTATAGTAAACGAGGCATGAATAATGGGACGGATGAAGTATATCATGTCTTGACTACTCTGTTTTTGACGATCGCTGATTTTAAATTTGAGCTGATCATATTTGTGGCCATATACTTATTTGAGCATGTAAATTTGATTGATGGCATCTAGTGATTTGTTTCATAAACATTGACAGAAAACTGACATGTTAGATTCTAGACAGAGTTGAACTAAATCACTTGGGAGAAAAGGTTCTTAAAATAGTATTTCCAACTGTAACATAAGAAGATAGCAATAATAACCCCGACACCCTTGGTTCCTCATGGCTCTTGGTGATTACAGGTTAGATGTATGGCTTCTGATCTTGAGAGGAAGAGGATTTGCAGCGGTGGACGTAACGGGATGCTTCGATTGTGGGATGCAACTATTAACATCTGACTTCCCAAAATGTGAAAGGTTTTTATTAATATTAATCTTTTGTCTATATATATGTTGCATAAAAGCATACTTGTATCGATAGATCTCGTGACAGATTATGTTTACATTGTATTTTGAACTAGTGCATAGTGTTGCATCTCGTTTTAAAATTCTTCAAGCCGCTGTGCTATTTATCATCTATTATAAGACGTACATGTATGTAATCTTGTGAAATAATATCAACTTTTGAATGATGTTGATTATATTTTCCTTCTTAATATAACTTGTAAAGTTTGTTACAGTTTTTATAATGGTTGATGCAGCTCTCCTTCACACTATTTATCTTCTACTCTTTTCCAAGGTTTGGGTTCATATCAACCTTCTCTTGCTATCAACCTTTTATTATGATTCCTTTAATGTATTGTCAATTCTTTCAATTATATTAAGATCATGGAGCTTTCTGAAATAAAAATATTATTGACGTGTAATGTAAATAGAGTCAAATGATACGTTATTCAATTTTAAAAAAATGATAATTTTATATCAACCAATAATATACTATCGTAAACACAAATTTCATGTATATATTTGATAAGTAGGAATTTATTAATTTTAACACAAATTTTAAAATATTATTTAGAATACATGAATTTTAGTACTTACTCGATTTTTGACATAATGTTTACTTTACACAAAAATCGAAATTGACATGACACAAGTTATCTGACGCGGACTTATGATGTGGATGTTAAATTATTTAAAATACATAAACTTTTCACGTTTAATTAATTTTAACACAAATTTTAAAATATTGTTTAAAATAAATGAATTTTAGTACTTACACGATTTTTGACATAAGATTGACTTTACACAAAATCGGGACTTAGCATTTAATAATATATCATATTCACAAAATACAAAACATTATCTAAATATTCATTTTTCTGATTTTTTTTTTTGAATATATATATATATATATATATATATATATTCATGAAAATATTGAAATCAACTTCCATATCTACTCAAACTAGAGTTAAACAATCAACTTTATCAAGAAACTAAATTTAATCACAAACCTGCATAATAATCCCTTCGGATTTCACGTTGTTTGCATATCGAGAGGTGAGGCGGTGGTACCGCCGTACTCAAGGACATGCTTGGGGAAGTTGAGGCGGGCGATGGGGCCGTGGGGGTGGAATATGGTAGTGTTGTAGTCACGGGCCGCTGCGAGGGGGGAGGAGTAGGAGTCTAGTCAGATTCTGGAGCGCTTATTCGGCTCCTTGACCTCTACCACTCATTTTGCCCACTACCTGACTTCTAGAGCCGAGTACTTAATCTTAAATGCTAAATAATTAATAATTAGAGTGAAGGAAAAGTATTAATAATTTAAAATCCAAGCCATAAGTCCTGATTTTGTGTAAAGTCAACTTTATGTCAAAAATCATGTAAGTAATAAAGATCATGTATTTTAAAAAATGTTTTAAAATTCGTGTTAAAATTAATAAAACGTGAAAAGTTGATGTATTTTAAATAATTTAAAATTCACGTTAAGTCCACGCCAAATAAGTTGTGTCATCTCAGTTTCGATTATTGTGTAAAGTCAACGTTATGTCAAAAATTAAGTAAGTACTAAAGTTCATGTATTTGTGAAAAATTTTTGTATTTTAAAATCAATATCCCTTAAAATAACATATATATATATATATATATATATATTATCATGAATGTTCTTTCATGTAAAGCCAATTTGTGCATTCTATATCGACAGTCCTAAATAAAACCCTAGATTACACATAAATATGTACTGTAGTAATACTTATGTTTGGATCCTGTAGAGACAAGACTCCACATAGGAGAGATTAAGCAATTAGACCAATCAATTAATGTCCTAAATTTATAACTAATCTTCTAAACATTAAGTTGTTTTAATGGAGTCAATTTTATCTGACAATCCAAAAATAGTTTTAAATATGTAGTAATTGGTATCTATCTATCGCTATTGATATTGAATTGTTCAAAGTTGCATCATATTCTTCTTCTTTTTTTCATCTCCAACTGGTAATTTTTTCATGTTGACCCAAGAATTAAACAAGTATAATTATTTAAAATACCGAATAAATCAATGAGTTCAAATTGTACTTGTTTATTTCAGTTTCAAAATCAACTTTATTTTTTCTCTGATTTACAACTGCAGAATATTTATTGGGTGTATTTTGCAACTCAAACTTAACCGATCCTATTAAGTTCGGTGATGCAAGAAACGAAGTTTTAAATCTATACCCATAATAGATGATTGTTTTACAAAAATTCAACTCCCTATAATACCCTCGTTATACTCCCTTCGGCCTATATCCATAAAAGATCTTTATATTTTAAAATTTTTATTTATAGTAAATTGGATTAACTTCACTCAATACACCCAACTTAATTTGGATACAGGCAATTTGCCTAATATGATTTAGGAGGTAATTATTGTATATTATCTTTTAAGTTTAGATTAGATATACTCATATACATATGCATTTTTTAAGTCATAAATTATTTATAAAAAATAATTTAATCACAACCATTATCAGTATGAAAAATTACCTAACAATACTTTTAATACGAATAGAATATCCCATTTTTGTGTCTTAACACATCCACATAGGTGGTATAAACTCACAATACTAAATACAATTAAAATTAAACTAAAGTATATATAATTAAAATTGAAAATAAAAATAAAATATATTAAAATTAATATTTTTAATATAATTAAAAATATATTAAAATATATTACAGTTGGACGTGGCTTGTGTCGGGTTCCGGAGAATTTGGAAGTCGATTGCCCCTCTGAAGGCTCAGTTTATAGCGTGACGACTCTCGAGGAATCGTCTTCCTACGTGCAACAACTTGATTAAGTTTGTCAATCTTTCGGATCCACAACAGTTGTGTAAATGGTGCGACCAAATGGAGTTGTAACTCATTTTTTCTTGAGGTGTAGAGAGTCTTCGAACATTTGGTGCATGATTATAGACTGGACCGGGACTTCGTGGGCTGCCCCACGTAACATTCATGCTCACTTTGAAAGTTTTTCTAGATTATTGGAGGGTAGTACTTTGACGAAGATTATGGGAGGTTTGTGGGTGACTGGGTGCGTATGGCCTGGGTGTTGTGGAAATGGAAACGCTGTGATTTTCGAATCATGACAATGTGATAGAAGGAGAATGGAGGAAGAGATTAAATGTCGGTTTTGGAATTGGTGTTATGTGAGAGGAAAAATCAGTCGGCCTTCTAGTAGTAATTGTATCTGGACTAAGAATTATTTAGCTAGTAATTGACTATGTTTGTAATATTGTTCTAATGAAATACTCCTTGCATTTCATCTTTTTTTTTTAAAAATTTTGATTAATAAACTTCCCTTTTCTGAATTAAAAAAAAAAGAGTGTGAAGTATAAAAGTAGGACATTGAATCCATTTTAATATATTTTGGGTTTTTAACACCAAAATCAAATCAAATTATTAAGTATAATTTTATAATTGAAAGATGAACATATAAATATATAAAGAATGAGGACATCCATGTGATTAGATATATAATTAAAAGTGAATAATTATTACAATTTTTAGTTAATTATTTGGCAAGTCAATTTTGAATAAATAAAATATGAGATTATACATCTTCTTTTTATGAAAAATATTAATTGTTTGGTCATGATATTTATTTTCGATCATAATAAAAAATATACTTAGGTAGAAAATTTTAATTCGAAATAGTTTTTTAACAAGAATGAGTTAGACAGAAAGCAATACGAACTAGATAAGGGTAATCTGAAGATCAAGTCGGTTGACCTAATTATTCGAATAAAAAATAAAGTTAGAATTTTTTTTGGAATATATTTATTTTCCATGCAAAAGTTGTACTCCATCTACATTTTGTTATTTTTAGATATCTACAAAAATATTTTATATTTCAAATTTTCTAGTTACATTAAAAGGACCCACCACAATCAATAATCACAACTCACTTCAAAGTAATTACTTAATTAGAACTCAAACTCTGCTACGCACAATTCGATTTAAAATAATATATCAAGTGTGACCCAAACTCCCATTAATTCAAAATACATTATTAAAATCTGTGACATGTCAAACCATAAACTATTTTGGCACATAGAGAAAGTATTAATCATGTTCACTAGTTAATCGATCACTTAATAAAAATGATTGTTACGCATTTTTGTTTTTTAAGTCGCCAAAGTCTGTAATAATTTTGCATTTTCAACAAGTCAAATCAGTCATAATGAGTCGCCGTTTCCGGAATGCAAAAACCGGCAAACCATGTTTTATTTGCTGAAATTGCAAGTTTATTCAAAAAATTCAAATTTTATTACATGATTCGATCGTTTTGCTAATATTAATTTATTTTTTTAGTTATTCTACGAAATGTTGCCTTATTTTTAAAAATAGTAAAATCATTAAAGCTTATGAATTCCATCATCTTTTTCACCTTTTACACTATCATTTATTTAAGGTGCAAAAAAGAATAAGTCAGATCATTAATGAAAAATATGAAGTATGAATTATTTTCTTATAGAATGTATCATATATATAGGAGTCTTGTTTATCATCTTAGATTATAATTTTACTATATTTTACATATTTGGAGAATTCATTATTGAGGATCGAGAATTTGACACCAATGGATTTGAATATGAGTTGGAAATATTTTGATAAGGAAAAGATTTAATCTTAGTGAAAGGATCGGTCACAGTTATGATAATGTGTATGAAAAATGAGTAAGAATTTAAATAATGTTAAATTTATATAATTACGTGTTCCCTCCCACTTATTATTAATTAATGACATGTTTACTATATTATGATTTTTCATTAATAATGATTGTTTAACTTTATTATTGAAAAATTAGTTAATTTTATTTATATAAAAATTACTTTTATAAGTACACGTGTTCAAAGTAATTTGTGATAAATAATGGGAGGGAGAGAGCACTTTATTTGCGTAGTTTGTGGTATGAGTTATTATATGATTTGGGTGAAAGTATGAGTAAATTATTGAGGACAAAAGCAAAAGCTGTGTAGCGGCAGACACAGGGTTGCAACTACAAGGATAAATAACATTAGTAGACCCACACACACACACACAACCACCAATTATTATACTATTATAAATTCATTGTATTCAGATGAAATTAATAGCCATATCATACTATATATATATATATATATTAATCTTTGGCCTGCACTGCATGTCATGTGGAACAAGAGATACAAAGTTTCTTTTAATTTCATTAATTCTCGATCGATCGTCGTTTTGTAAATTCACCGCATATATTCGATCGATCTTAACCGGCGGCGTCATCATCAAATCTTGCCATTTTTCATTACATATATATATATATATATTACCCACATGCACACACAAATGAAATGACCTTCCAAATATTTCTATAAACAGAAAAAGAAAATTAACAATGGGACAAGTCGAGAATACTACTAAATCTCCGGCACCGCCAGCGGCAGAGGCACTCGAAGAAGAAGAAGAAGATTTTGAGGAACCACCAGCCAGTTACCAACCTCCTCCTCCTAACAATGAAGAACTTGAAGATTTTCCTCCTCCTCCTCCTCCTCCTCATCCTCATCCCCATCCCCATCCCCATCCCCATCCCCACCAGTACTTGCAACAAATTCCAAATCCAATCAAGAATGAGCAAGAGCAAGCTTGGAATACTTTTCTTTTCGGTTGCATGGGAAATCCACAAAATGGTAAC
Source organism: Leonotis leonurus (assembly GCA_026898415.1). Taxonomy (NCBI): domain Eukaryota; kingdom Viridiplantae; phylum Streptophyta; class Magnoliopsida; order Lamiales; family Lamiaceae; genus Leonotis; species Leonotis leonurus. The sequence continues at coordinate 134,873 of JAPKLX010000082.1, read as the reverse complement.
TTAATTAATTAAGTAGCTACACAGCCTACACTGGTAGCTGCAGCCTGCGCTGGTATATATATTATATACTAATAGTGGAATGATTAATGATTGCATTTGCAGCTGTAATAACAGTCTTCTGCCCATGCGTAACCTTCGGCCAGATTGCTGAAGTTTTGGACAACGGAACCACATGTAAGTGAATTAACAAACCACTACTTACCAACGTTGTACTATATATAACTAGCTCATTCATCGTCATTATTAATCCTAGCTTGTATGACGAACGCAATGTGGTATTCGCTGATCGCATGTTGCATCTGGATGCCTTGCCTAATGTCGTGCGGCTATCGGAGCAAGTTGAGAGCAAAATACAATTTGGTAGAGTCTCCACTACCAGATTGTCTCACTCATTGCTTTTGTGAGTGCTGTGCTCTTTCTCAAGAATATCGAGAGCTTCAACACAGAGGCTGCGACCCTGCTATTGGTAACAAACCCTACCTACCTCTTTCATCTTTTTTCTTTTCCTTCATATATTTAATATACTACTAATTGTTTTTCTTCAATTATATTTTAAACAAGAATGTCTATATACGCTTTTCTTTGTATAGAAACTAGCCAAAATTATGGGATTTTAAAATAGTTGCCTATTTCAAACTTAATGCATTGCAGTAACTTTACATATGCATTATAATTTTTAATTGATGCATTGTTTGAATTAGACATACTCCTTTTTTTTTCATATCAATCGAGATGCATGATATTACTTTTGTCAATGCATTATATTATTTCAATTAATGCATTATTCTAATTTTGATAAAAGCATTACAATTCATCTTAATTACTTTATTGCACTTAATAAAATATGCGATGCATCATCATACCATATCTAATGCATCAAAAAATCTAATTGTGATAACGATTACCATTGATAAAAAAAAAAAGCTTAACTAATAACCGGGAGATATTATTTATCCAAATTACGGTTTACCTTTTTTGCCAATTAGATTTAAATTGAGCACAAATTGGTATAATTAATTAAGTAAAGTAATAATAAATTAATTCTTTTTTTTAGTTTTAATGCATCGGAATTTTTATTATAATGCACTTTACTTCACTTAATGCATTAGTTATAGATCTATAATGCATGCAATAATTTTTCCTCTCCTAAAAACAAATGATGTTATTATAAAGGGTAAATTATAGTTTATTGTCTGAACTTTAATGTAGTGTTCAGTTTATGGCCTAAACTTTTAAAAATGTTTAAAATAGCATGTACTTTAGGAAAATGTATAAATCATGACACAAGTGAAAATTTGAATAAAAAAATGGTGTTTATGATATTTTTTATTAAAGAAAATAAATTTAAATAAATTATTACTATCTAAAAACAAGTCAAGTTTCGAATATAGTTTTAACAAACCAAACTTTGAATAGTTCACGAACTTTGTTAACGAGCTTGTACACGCACTTTAAAAACGTGCCGAGTTTCAAATAGTTCGCGAACATTCTATAAGAAATAGTTCATAAACTTATCAAAATAATATATATATATATATATATATATTAACATAATAATTTAATAAACAGACTTTTTAATAAACTCGAGCTCGAATATTTAACGAACTAAAGTCAAGTTCGAGTTCAATTACTATTAAATCAAATAATAAACGAATTTGAGCTCGATTTTTATTTATCGAACAAAATTCGAACTTAGTTATCAAAACTTGAACCAAACTCGAATCGAACTTAAATTTTCAAACGAGATGAATTCGAGCACGACAATATTCGGTTCAGTTTGATTCAATTACACCCCTACATATTATAGGTCTCATATTTGTAAATTGGAATTCTTATTTAATAGACTGAAAAATTGGTATTTTGAATTAAATATTCATACATTTTAAAGATAAATTTAAAGATTTAGTGTAAATGGATGTAAGGTGGACTTTATTATTTTTTAAATACTTTGATTATGATGACTTTGAATTTAAAGAGTTTTTGATTTTTAGATATTAATGATTTATTTATTTTCTTTAATAAAAATATCATAAACATTATTTTCATATTCAACTTTTAAATTGTGTTATAATTTATACATTTATTTAAAGTACATGCTATTTTAAAAAAATTTAAAAGTTCAGGCCATATACTCAACCCTACCTCAAAGTTTAGGCCAAAAACTATAAAGTCTGATCAATTCACTTTTACTTTTACCATATTGAAGTTGGCGTCCAAAGTAGATAAATTAATGAATTATACTTTTACCATAAATGAGGATTTAAACCCCAAAAGATAAGGTAAGTAGCGGTTATAGTTTTAATCATTTTACATTTATATTCTTATTCTATCTAAGATAATTAAAAATTTGATTGGTTATGAACCGTAGATTAGACTAAATCAAAGATATAGATCACTTCTTAGTTCCTACCTAAGTAAGTCACTACAAAAATATGCATTATATAGTAATAGAATAGTGTTGGAAAAATTTTTAATTTCTAAATTTTAACGGATTAGTAACGGAATATTATTGTTATGGAATTGTTGTAAAATTTTAATAATAAAATTAATGACGCAATTATCCGTTATTAAAAATTTAGTAACGAAATTTTCCGTTGCAATTCTGTTACTAAAATTGAAGAAACCATTCTAAAAATGGAAATTCCATTACAATTTCGTTGTTATATATAGTAACGAAATACATTCCGTTGTTAAATTTTTTAGCAACCATCGATATTATTACGAATAAATCCGTTACAAAATTTTTAGTAAAAAAATTTCTTGTTTTAGTAACGGAAAAATTCCGTTGCTAAAATAATTTTTTTGTATTTTTCTGTTGCTAAAATAAATTTTTTTGTAGTGAGTGTTCTTATTTGATCCAATTTATATATGTTTTTCCGTTGTTAAAATAATTTTTGTTGTATTTTTTTATTGTTAAAATAAATTTTTTTGTTAGTTAAATATAATGAAAACGATTTAGAACTCATGTATAAATGTTCTCGGCTCCACTTCTACTCCGCATGCATATGTGAACTTAGAAATTTTTTTTATTTTTTATTTATTTATTTATTCTGGGAATTACAATTAATTAGGACACTCGGGAAATGTGGCACAGCAGCAGAGACAGATGATGCAAATGCAGATGCAGCAGGTTGCACCTCCAATGCAGCAAATAATGATGTGATATATTCTTATAAATTGTTCCACGTTTATTCTCTCTTCATCTCTAATCATTAATATCTAAATTTAATTTATTTCCATGTTGCTTAAAAATTTAGGTTTTGTTCTCATTCGTGATTAATAAACTAGTAGTTTTAGAATTAATACAATAAGTTTTAGGTTTTGTGATTGAATTCTCCATAATACCAATATATATAATTTAATTTTAATATAATTCAATTTAAAAAAGGTTTCGTTTTTTAATTCTCCGTAATACAAATATATATTATTTTGATTTTAATGTAATTCAATTTAAAAAAATAGTAGTAATTAGAAACTACCAATTATATTTTCAACGAATTACATGCCCTACAATTAAGATCTTAATTGGAGTACTTAATTTCTTTATAAGGCTGGTTAAATTTAATTGTATGAAACGAATATATATATAGTTTTTACATAAATTTATCCTATCTGCAGTGTACATTGATCTAAGGAAAACTAATAATCAACTAATGCTTGATAATTTTTATTGAGAAACTTAAGTGTGAGAAAGTGTTGAATTTTTTTAGAATATATGCTTATAATTTTCTCAGTTAATTAGATCACTATTTTGAGTATTTCGTATCTTTGGGTGCTTCAAGTTTTGAGAGCCAAAATACATATAAATACAAAGTGGTTTCTCTGCAGTTTCTGTCCTCTAGCTTCTCCTCCATTTTTTTTACTGCCTTCTTTCAAAACAATCGATGGAATCAAACAATAATTGTTCGATCTTAATTTTCGGGGTGAAGTTGTACGAGGTGCAGAAAGTAATGACACTGGGTTTACGTGGTTCGACTTTTAATGAAGTCTACGTCCACGGAGAGGAGAGCTGATGTATTTATGATTTGAAAATAGCAATTACAGATTGTCCCTCTAATCTAGTTTTGAGAGCCTATTTATAGACAATTTAGAGGCGGTTATACCAAGTGGGCCGAGGTGTTGGGCTTATGGGCCGAGCTATTGGGCCTTGTTTGATGGGCCATATCCTATCACATCCCCCCCTCAAAAGAAGATCGGCACCGAAGTGGAGATCTTGACGAGGTTGGCGGAGTGATGATCTGGGCGAGGTGAAGATCTTGCAGTTGCCGAAGTCGAGGTGAAGATCTTGTAGTTACCGAAGTCGAGGTAGAAGTGCAGTTTGTTGAAGAGGCCGAGGTAGTAATCGAGATGGTGGAAGATAACTGTTGCGGAAGGCTGTGACACGCGTCGCTTTCCTATTGGTGAAGGCGAAGAAGCGGGATTTTGAAAAAGAGGCGGTTGGGAAAAGGTGATTTGATGTTTATAAAAGCTTCTTTCGGAAGCTAAAAAACACTTTTCGCCTTTTGCAAACCCTATCTTTGCTTTCCAAACTGAGAAAAAGCTTTTGTTCTTTCTGTCATTGTTGACTTCGAGTTCGAGAGAAAAAAGACCTTCATCCTCTGAATCTTTTGAACAAGTAAGTATTTGCTATTATGGCTTCTTCGTCTTCTTCTTCTTCTTCGTCTTCTTCTTCTCGCACCCCAGTCGATCTTGAGGTAGTAGAGTCTCCCTCGCCGATTAGGAGTTTTCCGGCGAGGGTTTCCGTTAGGGTTTTTACCCGTGCTTTTTCCCCTCCCATATTTCGGGAAGTTGAGTTCGTGCCCCTAGCTGGGTCGGGTGCGGTGCTGGATTTTTCTTCCACCATGAGTGAATCACACGTGGTGAATCTAGCCCGCCATTTTGTTTTCCCCGAGTCTATGGAGTTAGTTCTTCCTCGGGCGGAGGATAGGGGTTGCTCTCCGCCTGTAGGTTTTTTTACAGTTTACGAAGACTACCTGCATTTTGGTCTTCGCTTTCCTTTGAGCCCCATTTTTGTTGATTTTTTTGGAGAGGTGGAGGCTGCCTCTGGGACAGTTAGCACCGCCGTCGATCAAGCAGATCGTCGGCTTTTGTATAGAGGTCGGCAGCCGCGGAGGCTCGGCCTCGTTAAGTTCCTTGCTGCGCTTCTTTAGGGTGAAGCGGGCGCCGACGGGGTGGGTGTACCTTTCCCCTACGAATAAATTTAAGTTGGCCACCCCGTCGAAGGTATCGAACTGGCAGAAGAAATTTTTCTTCTGCCGAGCAGAGGGAGTGCCTCGGCACGACTGGTCGTCGGTCAAGTTCGGGCCGCAGCTGAGGGTGGATCCCGTCGGCGAAGTCGAGGCGAGCCTGGCGAACCTCGGCGTGATTAAGAGGAAATATGCCGAGGCTGAGTTGTCGAGGCACGGGCTAAGCCCCTGTGACACCGTCGCCGACGTGGATCCGGGTGAGGTTTTTGGGTTGTGTTGTCTGTCCTCGTTGCTCCGAACTAGATTTTAATGTTTGCTTTACTTCTGCAGTGGATCCCGAAGTTTTGCAAGCGGCCCTGAGGAGGAAGAAGAAGAGGCCGAGAGTCACTTCGGCCGCCGAGGAGACGCCGCGCCGGGAGAGGACGGAGAGGGTGGAGACCGAGGTGACTCCGCCCGTGATTGATCTGGAGAAACCTCGGAGGGAGGAGGGAAGAGGTCCGGATGCTCGGGCATTCGGGTCGGGGGCAGCTCGTAGGGCCCCGTTTCCCGAGGTGAGTGGAAAAAGTTTTAGCCTTACCTACTTTTATTCTTTTTCTTGTTCTGTGCTGACATAGTCCGTACAGGAGGCGAATATGGTAATGGACGGGTTGAACGCTCTCTCGCACTTCATCATCGACGGAGTCGAGCAGTTCAGGGCCCTAAAAGCCGAGCTCGAGGGGGCGAGGGCCGAGGCGGCGAAGGCGGAGGAGCAGGAGGCCAGGACCCTGGTCGAGCTGCTCGCGGCGGAGAGGAAGGTGGCCGAGGTGGAGGCCGAGGCGGCGAGGTTGAGGGGAGAGCTGGCCGAGGAGAGGGAGAGGACGGCCAGGGCGGCGGCCGAGCAGGGCGGCGTGCTGCGGGCGCTCGCTGAGCGGATCTTCCGCTCGAAGTACTTCGGCACTGTGGCGGCGCAGCTGGTGACCGCCATGAGCACGCCAATTACTTCGGCAGCGCTCGAATTGGTTGCCAAAGATTACCCCGAACTTGATAAAGTCAAGTACGGGTATGAAAAGGTGACCAAGGAAGAGATGTTGCGGGAGTATGCGGAGGTGCTTGTGGAGTGCACTTCGGCCATCCCGGTGGTGGAGATGCTCGCCCAGCAGAGGACTCTGCTTTCCGAGCAGGCAGTTCGCCGCTGCCCTGCGGATCGGGATGACAGTCTTGAGGCCGTCATTGCCGATCTGGCTAGGAGGCCGGCTGCCGATGCCGAGGAGGGAGGAGGTGAGGGCGGCGGCGCTGAGGGGCCTGAGGTCGGTGGGGACGGGGAGCAATAGTTTTGTTTTTCTTTTCTTTAGCTTGTATCACGTCTCCATTAGGGAGGCGCTTTTTACACGTATATAAAATACTTTCCCTTGAACTGTGCCTCTTGCTGAACTGTTTACTATTATTTTTTTTGTAGTCTGCTTTTGACTTCTCCAGGACTTCGCTGCTTGAACAAGATATAAATGAGCTTCGTCGGGCTGCCGAAGCTGCCGAGGTTGAGGCCGCGTGTTGGAAAAGCCAAGCTGCCAACATCGAGACCGAGCTTGAGGCGAAGCTTCGGTTGGCCCAGGAGAAGCTGGACGAGGAGCACGCGAGGTTCCTGGAGCTCGAAGATAAGTTTAAACAGGTCAAGGACGACCTTCAGACGTTTAAGGCTGTAGCCGAGGAGCATGAAGAGTATGAGGACCGCATACATAGGAGTGGTGGCCTGACCATATACGAGGTCCATACACAAATAAAAGAGGTCCGAGCTCGTACGAAGAAGTACATAGAGAAGTACGGCGATGACTCCTGGCAAGTTCGCGAGCAGGAAGAGGCGCTTCTCAAGCTCGGCTCTATGTACAAAATCATTTTGAAGAGGAACCCGAGGCTGAAGAGGTGGATCGAGTCCAAGAATGCAAGACTTGACCCTACTTCGGAGGCATTTTTGGAGGGTAACCTAGAGGGGGTGCAGCCTCCCAGCGCGGCCTTGACTCGAGAGCAGACCCAAGCGATCATGGCTCGAGGCGGTGGCCGACGTGTGGTGACTGGCCGAGGTCGATCTGCGCCTTCAGGCCGATGTCGGGCTGCGCCTCCTGGCCGAGGTCGATCTGCGCCTCTAGGCCGTAGCCGAGGAGGTTTTGGCCGTGGCGAGGGAATGGCCTTCTTGGATACGGTGCTCGGTCATGGTGGCGCCAGTTCGAGCTCGGGTTTAGGTTTTGTGGAGAAGTACCTTAGCTTTAGTAGTAGGTCTCCAGGCTCAGATCCTCCTTCATGATTGTAATACATATTCTTATGAAATAAAATACAACTTTTCATCATCATTACTTCTTTAAAGCTTTACTTAATTTGTGTAATCAAGTTTGCTTCAAGATGTTTGTGATGATTAGTATGTACTTCGGAGATACTTCGTTTGATGCCGAACTTCTTTTTGAAGACGAGGTCGAAGTTTGACGAACTTCTTTCCGCTATTCTGAGGACGAAGTTTAGGCTTTGGATCCTCTACTTCGTCTAAGGACGAAGTTTGGGCTTCGGATCCTCTACTTCGTCTAAGGATGAAGTTTGGGCTTCGAGATCAGCCACTTCGTCTAAGGACGAAGTTTGGGCTTCGAAGTCCTTATTTTTCGAATCTATCGATAGGAGTGGTCTCCTTAGAGGCTACTCCAATATTGGAGTTTTAGCTTAATTTGGATATGTACACAGAATAAATACTTTATAAAACCCTATATAAGAAATAAAATCCAAGTTGTCTTAAATTACAAGTAATACTTCTTTAAGTGAGAAACATGCCAAGTTCGGGGTACTGGCTCGCCAGATATGTGGACTAGCTTGTACGACCCTTTGCCGAGGACATCTTGGATTTGATAGGGGCCTTCCCAGGTTGCTTCTAGTTTACCGAGCTTCTCTGCCTTACTAACTTCATTATTTCTGAGGACGAAGTCGCCTTTTTGGAATTGTCGATGCTTCACTCGGTTGTCATAATACCGAGCTACTTGCTGTTTGTACCGAGTTTCTTGTATATAGGCTCGTTCTCGTTTTTCTTCCAATAGGTCCAAGTTAGTTCGGAGGCCTTCTTCGTTGGCTTTGGACGTAAAATTTATAGTTCTGGGGCTCGGCAAGCCGATCTCCACTAGGATCACCGCCTCGGTTCCGTAGACGAGGTTGTATGGTGTTTCTCCATTGGATGTCCGAGGAGTAGTTCAGTAGGACCAGAGGACTTGAGGTAAATTTTCTGCCCAATCTCCTTTGGCTTTGTCGAGGCGAGCCTTCAAACCCTTGACTATTGTCCGGTTCGTGACTTCGGTTTGGCCATTAGCCTGAGGGTGTGCTACCGAGGTGAATTTCTGTTGAATGTTGAGTTCGGAGCACCATTCTCTAAACGCCTTGTCAGTGAATTGAGTTCCATTATCCGAGACGAGGACGTGAGGTATGCCGAAGCGGCAGACTACGTTTTTCCAGACGAAGTTGAGGGCTCTTTTGCTCGTAATTTTTGCTAGAGGCTCGGCTTCTACCCACTTCGTAAAGTAGTCGATAGCTACTATTAAGAATCGCAGCTGACCAGGGGCTTGCTCGAACGGACCAACGATGTCTATCCCCCATTGCATGAAGGGCCAAGGGCTTTGCATGCTGTTTAGCTCGGTTTGAGGTAGCCTCGTAACAGTTGCATGGAGTTGGCACTTCGGACACTTTTTGACGAGGTCGACTGCGTCTCGAAGCATGGTCGGCCAGTAGTATCCCCATCTCATAATCTTTCTGGTTAAAGCTCGAGCTCCGATATGACTACCACAGGATCCTTCGTGCACTTCGCACAATATGTAGTTCGCTTGGTTGGGCTCCGCGCACCTTAGAAGAGGTTGAAGATATGATTTTCTGTATAATATTCCTCGATCTAGGATATATTTGACTGATTTGCTTTGAAGCTTCCGAGCTTCAATCTTGTCAGCAGGGAGTTCACCTTTTTCTAAATAATCCCGAAGTGGTGTCATCCAGCTCGGCTTGTCATCGGACACCATATTTACTTCGGCTTTGTCGATACTTCGAGTTGTGACTTCTTCCATGGGAGAGGCTGTAGTTGACGATGCGAGCTTGCTTAACGCATCAGCTCGGTCGTTATCGCCTCTAGGAATTCGTATTATCTCGAAGTGTGAGAAGCTTTCTTGTAAAGTTTTGACCTTGTGAAGATATTTTTTCATCCTTTCATCCCGCGCTTCGTATTTACCTAGGACGTGACTCACTATGATCTGGGAGTCACTGTAGACTTGTACAGCTCGTATTTGAAGAGTTTGCGCGTGGCGAAGTTCGGCTATCAGGGCTTCGTATTCCACTTCGTTATTTATGGTTGGGAAGCTTAACCTCAGAGCATAAGGGATTTCCCTTCCTTCCGGACTGATGAATAAAATTCCAGCCCCACTTCCTTTTTTGCCCGAAGCCCATCCACGTAAACTTTCCAATAATCTGCTGGAGGTGCCTTCGGTGTTTCTTCTTCGGTACTATCCTCGGCAGCTTCGGCGGGTTTAGGAGGCTCGGCAAAAACTGCTTCTACTAGGAAATTGGCTAACGCTTGTCCCTTGATGGCCTGCCGAGGTGCAAAGGAAATTGTGTGCTCACCGAGTTCGACCGCCCATTTGGCGATTCGCCCCGAAGCTTCTGGCTTCGTAAGCACTTGCCGAAGTGGGAGATCAGTCAACACTTGTATCGGGTGAGCATGAAAGTATGGTCGAAGTCGTCTGGCAGCATTCACTAGGGCAAGTGCGACCTTCTCCAGAGGTTGGTACCTCGTTTCTGGCCCTTTTAGGGCTCGGCTTATGAAGTATATGGGTAACTGCCGAGGTCCTTCTCGTACTAAAACTGCGCTTATTGACTCGTCCGAGGCGGCGAGGTATAAGGAAAGAACTTCGCCTTCTCTTGGGACGGATAATGTGGGCAGGTTGTCGAGATACCTTCTCAAATTCTCGAAGGCTAACTTGTGCTCGTCGTTCCATTCGAAGTTCGGCGCCTTCTTTAAGATTTTGAAAAATGGGAGTTGCTTTTCGGCTGCTTTAGATAGGAATCGGCTTAGCGCGCACTACAAGAAATTCGCTCATAGATAACGGCGAAATGCCGTTATCTATACGTGCAAAAATGTGTTAAATATACTGCTGTAATCTATGTGCACACGCTCATAGATAACACTAGTAACCGTTATCTATTCTGTACATAGATAACGGTTTAGAATGTAAACATAACGCAATATGGCGTTATCTATATGTACTTTACATTACAGTCCAAATCGTTATCCATTGATATTTTTTATGTAATCTATTTTACACTTAGATTACGTTTTTTTTCAGGTACATATCGATTGAATAACATTATCTATTTAAAGATATAGATAACGGTTGTTAGCGTTATGTAATGTATTTTGTACGCTTTGTATTGTTAGTTTAGAAAACGCTTATCAGTCATATAGTTAACAGTTGTTGGGCGTTATAAAATGCTTGTTATATATACTACGTATTATATCTTTAGATTACACTTTTGGTCACTTAGATAACGATTTTGTATCGTTATCTTAAATATTCAAATTTCTTATCATTCAATTTATATTTAAAAAATAACAATTAATAATATAACGAAAGACACAAAATAATATCATATTAAACCTGTTTAAAATATATTCTACCATGCAAATATTCAACAAAAGTATGTACGTACAAGCCAAATATAGCAAATTAAATGCGCTTGAAACAAAAGTATACTCGTTTTATAAGTCATAGTTCGTCTTTACAAAGTATGTCCGCTTGAAACAAAAGCATCATAACTACAGATACCTTATGGCACCATCAGCTGCCTTGCGGAAATAAGAATGAGAATGAAGGCGGTCTTGAAATTTCACCATATCCAGTATACACGGCGGTAGTCGGGTACTCAGAATACCCGACAAAAATGCATGTTTTTCTTAGCATGAAGCAATTCAGCAACTCATTCCATAACATCAAGTAGAATTTGCTCTACCTGGAGGAACTGACACCAATGATCGACTAATGGCCATTGCTTTTCTGCAAACATCAACTGCCACATCCCAATTGCAGTATCCAATGCCAAAGACTTCTGGCCCTGTATAGAAAATAAAAATCATTGTACATCACACATTACTAAATTGGAAGTTGAACTTAAAAAGAAAAATGGTTGTGGAAAAAACTCAGAATTAATATAAACCAAAATAAAGTACTTTAAGACAGCTTCTAATAGATCTTCCTTACTGTGAGCAGAATGAATTTAAGCTAACTTAGTATCCGGTGCTTCTGCAGTTGGAAAGTGAGAGCTAAATGAACTTAAAGTAAGCATTGAAGGGTAAATAGGTAGTATAGATATTTCGGCATTGCATTCCCATACTATGCGGTGCAGTTTGATATGATTTAATCTTTAAAATAACAAATTTTCAGAATGTTCGGCCGACAATTGTTCCAAAACCAAATACAATCTCAGTGGTATAAATATGGCTTGTGAGAGTGACTAAATGTTTGTTTGATCTAACATGAATAAGACTAAATGAAAAACAAATTAGTCCAACTGAATAATCGAGTATTCAATGTTTACCTTCTCTTTTGCCCATCCAAAGGCATAGTTATAAATCTCCCGAAATTTTTCTGCAGGAGTTAGAAACACTATTAGCAGCAGAAAAGCAGATAGATGAATTTCTGATATTAAATCATCTTAAAAATCAAAATCATTCTTTCCCTCGAACTTTTAGCACGAAAATTATAATTCTTGCAAATAACTTCTCTTTTTATAATCAAATTAGAGAACAAATCATGGCAAAAAAACAAATATCATTCAATGTGACAATGAGGAAAAGAAATTTAGAAGAAGATATATAGAAAGAAACATCAATTTGGAAAATAATATGTTTTTTGACTAGTGATAGGACTATAATACATACGTTCATCTTTCAGTTCAGAACGCATAAATGGTATCCTTTCTCTAAACTTCTCCATTGAGTCAATCCTGTGACATACCATGAGCTTAAAATATTCAGACAGTATTAACGAGAGAAAGGTAAATAAACAAATAAAGATAGATACTTTACAAAGACTTCTTCAACTTGTAAATGTCTACTTTGTTCAAAATGGAGTTCCTTTTTTCTTCTTTGGGTGGGGAGGGGGATAGTCGGTACTAAATGACCGGCAAAAAAAAACCAAAAGCAACATACATATGCTTACTTTACTGGACAAATGACAATTTGCATTTTAAAAAAGAACCTAAGAGATCTTATATAATCAAGAAATTAAAGAATTCATTATTGTACAAGTTCAGATATAACTTACCATGACAATATCTTGAGGTTCAACCTAGCAAAAGAAAAGCATTCTGCATGTTACTGGTGTATTTACACTCCGAAAAAAACAAATAAAGACGTTAAGAAAGGAGTTGGGCGGAGGTGTGTGGTTTAGAGAAATTCCATTTGTTATAAGCAACAAAGTATAAAAATTTCTTCTCCAAATAACAAATTACAGATAAGCATGAACATGAGTATAATTGCTAAATAAACCTGAAGATCATTGCACAAAAGGGTGATTCCGTCAATCAAAATCATATCAGCATAGGGATCCGAAAAATAAACAATTTGTTGTAAGATTCTACATTTGGGGCAACCAACTGAACAGCAGACGAACTCGCAATGAAAATGAACTGGAAAGAAGTGATCACATATAATGATATGAACACCAATTATTTTTTTTGGGATAGATAGGACAGGAGAATAGTATACGTGTGAATATGCACCCTGCAAAATAGTATTAACGGACTAAATGGACCATATACAAATTCAACTCATCATGAATAGACAGCTTCAGAACTGAAGATGTTGCTAGACACAACTATGAAGATGGAAAGCAGTTCTCATAACATTATAAATTAACAGATGAATCAAAAGATTACCTTTGTATCTATTGTAAAGCTCCTCTAAATGCCTAGTGTCAGCAACTGTCTTTACATGAGAATGTGGCTATAGAATATGTCGAATGCCCCTTCAAATTGCCAATCACTAGCCTTCAAAGCTTGGACAACAACTTTTTCACTGCATAAAAGTATAGTAGCCAAAATGCAGGATCACTATACACTAACTAAAGAACATAGAATACAATATGAAAAGGACCAAGAAGTATGACCAATAAAAAAATTATTAAAGTTCAGTTACCATTTATATCATTGCCAAATAAGAAAAGGTAAGGAAATTAAATTAAATTTCACACCAGCAAAGAATATAAAGATAATTAATCCCAAATAGGAGACTGATATTCTAAACAAGTGCCTAAAGGTAAATTAACTAAAGCAAATAACACGTCTATAGTGGTGCAGTTTGGTAATAAGTCAACCTTAATTTAAGTCAGAAAAGTCCAGATCGGCACAAAACCTCCACAACCGTACAAAAATCACCACAAAAAAAATACTTGAGCCAGGTAAAATACAATGCACTACATAAGCACAAGCTGGCTTCTTTATGAAGAAGAGCATATGTAAAAACCAAAATTCATCAAATATTGGACGAGAATGCAGTAAAAAAAAGAGTATTTAAGATACCTTGCCCCAGTAATTGACATCAAAATACTCGGAAAACTTCAAATTTCGGCCAATAAGAAAAAATAACAACATCATCTAACTGAAATAATAGCATAAACACATATATTTTCCCAAGGACCAACACTCTCACATCTTCTGACAATTTCCAAAGAAAATTAACACCAACTCATCAATCAACAGTCATCAAGACTCAATACGCACATTTAGGAAAGGTAGTGTGAAGAACAAAAATTCGAGGGGCCAAAACTCACCTAAGTGAAGCCTCCGCCGTGAATGAACAAAGGAGAGAGGAGGCGGAGCAACCTGCCAGTTGGCAGAAACAGTCGGGCGCCAGTGATGGCTTGTGCTAAGACATCGAATGGAGAATGCAAAGAGAAGGAATAGTTAGCTAGAGGGATGAGAGAGCGAAGGGAGCAGAGGGAGTTACCTGAGGCGGAGCAGAGCACCGAGGGGAGCCGCGGGCGAGTAGCGAAGACAGGCGGCGACTGCCGCGTTCGGTGGAAGAGGAGAAGGCTCCGCCTTTGGCAGGGCTCCGACTGGACAGCGATGGCCGGCGAGGGGAATAATGAGGTCGAAGGTTTAGCACGAGAGAGAAAGACGAGGGGCAGAAAGGAGGAGAAATTGAAGGATACGGGCGAAATTTGTGGAAGAGAATGATAGAGAATAGGGTTCAATAACCTTAAGTGTTAGAGTGGTAATATAGATAACGATTATTTGTTAACAGTATATATTAACTGTTATAAAATGTCTATATAACACTTAATAAAGATAACAGTTGTTGCAAAACTGTTAACTATAACTATATATATAGATTACGATTTATTAAAATCCGTTATCATTAACATAAGTTACACTAATATAGATAACACTAACTGTTATCTATTTGAAAAACACGCTCATAGATAACGGTATATTAAAAATACCATTATCTATGTGGTGTTATCTATTACTAAAATTCTTGTAGTGGCGGCCAAGCAGCCAGTCAATCTGTGCACGTCCTGTACTGACTTCGGCACTTGCATTTCTTGGACGACCTTGACTTTTGCTGGGTTGGCTTTTAATCCTTCGCGAGAGACCCAGCACCCTAGGAATTTTCCGGACTGGACCATGAAAGTACATTTTCCTGGGTTTAACTTCAGGTTTACCTCGCGAAGTAGTTTGAAGACGACCTGGAGGTCGTTTAAGCTAGTGTTGACTTTTTTGCTTTTGACGACGATGTCGTTGACGTATACTTCAACAATCTGGCCGATGTGAAGTTCGAATATCTTGTCAACCATCCTTTGATATGTGGCTCCGGCGTTTTTGAGTCCGAAGGGCATTTTCTTGTAAGCGAAAATGCCGAAATCTGTAACGAAGGCTGTCTTCGGAGCGTCCTCGGTACTCATAAGGACTTGATGATAGCCTTTGTATAAATCGAGGAAACTAAATACCTCGTGACCGACGAGGGCTTCCACTTTCTTATCTATGTTGGGGAGGGGATAACAATCCTTAGGGCAGTGTTTGTTGAGGTCGGTATAATCAATACACATGCGCCATCCCCCTCCTTGCTTCTTCACCATCACGGGGTTGGCCAACCACGTCGGATATTTTACCTCGAATAGAATATCGGCTTGCTGTAGTTGGCGTACCTCGTCGTATATCACCTGATTTCTCTCGGCAGCGAAGGCTCGTTGCTTTTGCCGAACTGGTTTCACCTCGGGATCGATGTTGAGGTGGTGGGTGATGACATTTGGTGATACCCCGGTCATATCTAGAGGTGACCAGGCAAAGATGTCTCTAAACTCCCGAAGTAGTTGAATGACTTGATTTCGGAGTTCAGCACCCCCGACGAAACCGAACTTGACAACCTTGGATACGTCGTTTTCGTATAGTACGACGTCTTCAAGAGGTTCTGCAGTGGACGAGGTTGACTTCGTCATTTCGGGGTTCTGTAGTTGCTATGCTTGGGGATGTTGTACACCAGAACCTCGGAGTGCGACCTGCATGCACTCTTTGGCCTGTGTTTGGTTTCCCCGAAGCGTGATAACCCCGTTCCTTGAAGGGATTTTGATTGTCAAGTGGTAGGCCGAGCAGACTGCTCTCGTCGCTATCAGCCAATCTCTTCCTAAGATAATGTTGTAAGGGGAGTCGGCTTTGACGACGAAGAAGTGGATTATCTTCGTAGTAGATAAGGGACTTCGTCTTACCGTCACGGGGAGTGAGATCGTACCATCCGTCGAGGTCTCCCCTTCTGTGAAATTTTTCAACGGGACTGGTGCTGGTTTTAGGCGTGCTTCTTCGATGTCAAGTTTGTCGAAGCAGCTTTTGAAGAGTACGCTTACCGAGGCTCCACTATCGATGAATACTCGGTGCACTATTTTATTGGCCACCACGGCTTCGATAATGGTGGCATCTTGATGAGGCGAGGCGTGAGGGACGGGGTCATCACTAGAGAAGGTAATGACCTCGTCCTTTTTGAACCTCTTGTGAGAGGGTTCTTCCGATGGTTGGTTCCGAGCCTCGGCTTTCAGCGAGGACCTCGTCAAACCTTGCGGCAGCCCGATGATGGCGGCGATGACTCCGTCATACTGAGGTTGATCTTCATCCTCGTCCTCGTCATCATGCCTCGGTTTCTTGTCGTGGTGGGGTTTGCAATTTTCTCCCCTATTTCTACTTCGCTTGTTTCTGCTCCGAGATCGGGTCTCCTGTTGAGTTCGTCCTCGGTATTTTCCAAGAGTGCCATCTCGTACTAGGTGGTCGATTTCCGAGGCGAGGTTTCGGCACTCCTCGGTGTCATGGCCGTGGTCCTCATGGAACTCGCAGTACTTGTCCCTTGGTCGTCTCTTTGATCCAGTTCGGGACAACGGTGGAGGCTTCGAGAACAAGTTCGCATGGAGCTCGTAGATTTCTGCCCGAGGCTTGCTCAG
This sequence comes from Leonotis leonurus, assembly GCA_026898415.1. Classification (NCBI taxonomy): domain Eukaryota; kingdom Viridiplantae; phylum Streptophyta; class Magnoliopsida; order Lamiales; family Lamiaceae; genus Leonotis; species Leonotis leonurus. The sequence continues at coordinate 118,222 of JAPKLX010000082.1, read as the reverse complement.
CGGAGCGAACCGATCTTGTTCTTGACTTGGCCGAGGTCCGAGGCGAGACGCTAGTGGACCTCGTTGGATTCTCTCAAGGGCACCTCGTCGGGTTGGCCTGTGATCGGTTCGTTCTTCCCTTCTTTTCTTTTCTTGACCTTCAGGTCGGTCAATAGCCCGCTTCTTCCTATCGTCCTCATCCGCTTCGGCGAATGTATCCACAATTCTCCATAGTTGTTTGGAGGTTTGGGGGCGCTCTTTTACGAGCTCCCTGAAGAGAGTGCCGGAGTGAATGGCATTTTGAAATGCCGAGATGAGGACGTCGTCAGAGAGGCGATCGACCTTGAGGCTTTCATTGTAAAATCTAGCCAAAAAGTCGCTGATTGATTCTCCTCGTCCTTGTCTCAAGGTAAGAAGTTGAGCCGAACTCATTTTTGCTTCGGCTTTCTGGAAGAAGCATCTTTCAAAGGCATCCAGCAGGTCGGCATACGACCCTATGCTGCAGCGCGGTAGGTTGTCGAACCACTTTCGCGCATTGTCCACTAATAGTTCGGGGAAGACTTTGCACATATAGACGTCCTCGGCTAAACCCTGGTTCAGCATGTTGTATTGGTACTGTGACAAAAAGTTGCTCGGGTCACAGGAACCATTGTAGGGTTTGATAGGTGGAACTCTATATGTTGATGGAAGTGGAGTATAGAGGATTTTGTTGGTAAAGGGAGTAGCGATTCGGCTGTAAATAGTGAATCTTCCCTCTCTGTGGTCGTCCTTGTCACGTCGAAAATGGTCTACGTTTCGACGAGGTGGTGTCTTCTCTCTTCGGTACTCCTCGTCACGTCGGGAAGGGACGACGTTTTGACGAGGAGAAGTTGAATCTCGCCGAGGTGAGGCAATGTTTCCTCGGCGATCATGCTGTCTTCGGGGGACTTCGTCATTTCTCTCCTCGATAATCTGGTTCGAGGGGCGAGGTTGATGGGATGGTCCTGGCCTATCCTCCTCGTTCTGACCTTGTTGCCGATGTCGTTCGGCGAACTTAAGGAAGTCTTGTTCGTGGAGGTCTAGATACGCTTTGAGCGCATCTCCGAGCAGAGGTTGGAGTTCAGTGTTCCCTTGTTAACGACCTTGATTTAGCCCTCCACTATTGATAGAGTCGTGAGATCGGTTCGAGTGGACGTCCTCCACATGACCTTCCGAGTCTAGAATGTTTAGCTCCAACGAAATACGAGCTAAAAACGAAATATATTAATGCATAAGTTCATCCAACCCAAGTCTAGAATGTTTAGCTCATATAGGAAATGAAAACTGAAAATAAAATAATGTTCATGTTCCTCATTCTTAAGCTCAAGTTACATATGATAAAAAGAGGAAATAAAGAGTAGAGAATCGTTGGAAGTTGATTTCCCAATCTCCTTCCTTAGCTCTCCATCTCTTCTTCTCCCTAGAGGTGAGTTTCTTCCTTCCTCCAATGGTGTTTTCATTTCCAGACCCAGCTGCTGCCCTCCCTCCAGTGACCCAGCTGCTTTCTCTCTCCTTCCCTATTCTAATCTTACGACTGGTGTGTTTCTTTAACTACTAGGTTACCCAAAATTAGATAGCTAAAATCCCTAAGTTTCCCTCCAACTAATATTGAATTACAAGTGCACTCCAATTTTTTCTTCTAACTGGAACTTAAGTTGCCATGTTTTTTTTTACTTAAGTCAATCTTAGTCAACACTTTCTCTTTAAGTTGTGGTACTCGCACAACTACTGCCATCATATTGATTCAGCAAAACTCCAGCATTAGTTGTTTTCTGCACCAAAATCAATCTTTTTACATATTTTCTCTCATCCAAGACAAACACTCAAATACAACTAAACACACGACTCAAAAACCACAAAATATGAACGAGACTTAAGAACACGAACAAACTAAGAAGAAAAAGAGACACAAAATTACTCTTTTAAAAGAGTTATCACACCCCCAAACTTAAGACATTACTCGTCCTCGAGTAATACTTAAACAAGACAAAAACCAAAAAGAAACAACACACACGACACACAGAACTAACAAACACAACAAGAAGGCTCGACAAAGTCACAATCAATGAGCTAAGACAGAGGTAAAAGTTCTCAGATCAATCAAAACAAATTTTTTAGATTGCATGACCCTCAATTTCATGTTTCAAGCTTGAGTAAAAGATCTTTCTCCACAATTAAACTAGAGTTAGGTCAAGTCTTTCAAAGCAATGCTTAGTTATTCCCAAGTTACTCAAATCACCTCAAGAGAGAGAATTTTCAAAAATCATGAATCAAGACTCAATGCATCCCCTATCAACTAATGTGACAAAGCATTAGAATCAAGATCAGAAGGTCTTATAAAACTTGTAATGTAAGGCTTAGGTTAATGTAAGGAAAGTATGGATATAAGTAGCTCAAAACACCTTGAATGCCTAAACCCATTCTAACAGAATTGAAATTGATTACAACTCCAACAATCACTCAAATCCAACCCTTTCTTTTTCAGTATATTAAGCCCTTACTTCTCCAACACATATATAGCATTGTTGTATCCCAATTTTCAGTATTGTATCCTCGAGCTTTTCTGTGATTTTTCTTCTTCTTTTTTTTTCAGGCTCTTTTATTCCTTCTATTTTTTTTCGGGAACCATTAGCTTTAAAAAAAAACATGGAGATATATATCTCCCCCACCCCCAAACTTAGAAGTAAACATTGTCCCAATGTTTGAAAATATTCTCAAATAACACCACCCATATTCTCCCTCAAAACAAGTCACAAAAGAGAAATAAACCCAATAAGACATTCAAAGGTGGGGTCAAAAGGATATTAACATGAAAAGGTTCAGATATAATTGGGTATTTCAAAGCAGACTATTAAAGCTCAAGGGGGTTACTAGGGAAATTTAACATGTAAGAGTAGGCTTGAAAGGCTCAAACGATCCAAAAAATGCCTAAATCATTTCCTAATTCCAATGCAATGCACATGTCATATCCAAGAAATAACAAATCATCCCAAAAAAAGAATTTCAAAATATTCAATCATGAAGGATTCGACTTAACTAAGTAAAACTATGCATCATTTCAAATGACTTTTCAAAAACTAAAGCAAAAATATGGTAAAAGATTTTAAGATCAACTAAGAAAACAAACTCTCAGAAACATGCAATCCACTTTTAACAAACAATTCAAAGTAATCATCATAGAACCCCTTCATCTAATCATTAATTCAACTTTGCCATGCCAATTAGAACCAAAAAATAAAATAAAAATGAAAACACCAAACAAGAAAAACCAACAAAACGCAAAACACAAACGAACAACAAAACGACATAAAAAATAAAATAAAGAAAAAACGGAGAAGAGAAAATAGTCAAGAACACTCCCCGAGAATTCTTTGGAATCATCCGAAGAAGTTGTAGGAGTTGTAGTGGCATCAGGAGCTAGGGAATTCTAGGGCTGCGTGAGCGTGGCTAGGAATGGAGTAAATGGAGCATTCGGTCGACTGCAGATATGCTGGAAAGACATCCTCTACGCGATGTCTACTAATCTTTGTACAGATCAGATTTGCTGCAGCAACATTTATGCAAAACATAATAGAAACACAAATACACTCAGACTTGTTTTTTTTTTCTGCGAAATCTCTATCTTTGCATAACATAGCCCAGGTTCCAGCACCCCCAAACTTGCTTCCAATACTCCATATCCACCAAATCTTTAATCATTTGCAAACCGCGCTGCAAACAACAAGGAAACAACGAAATAAGAACTCAAAAATAAGAAAAAAAATAAAATGGAATATTTAAAAGTGATAGAGTTTAGTTCGGATTGTCTCAAAAAGAATTTGTTTAAGATCCAAACAACCCGAACAACCATATGATCAAGCTACATTCAGCTTGGTGGTGGTCTTCTCACGAACGACCTCTCCACCACAATAATGTTCTTTCTACTGCCCTTTCAGTTGGAATTTTTGGTTCAATAGGTTCAAGCATTTTGTGTCCAGTATGGTCCAACCAATTCCATCTCTGTTCTTCTTCAACACATCAAACAACAAAATCTCATAGTCTACACAAGGAGTTACTGACAATAAGTAATTGTTTCAACTTGAATTGTGGTGTCTATTCAATGGAATGAACAGAGGGCTTGGAATTATGTTCCAACAACTCCCATAACTCGAATTTATTTCCAAAATCAACAACCTTGTGTTGGGGTTCTACCCAAATGACTTGAGCTTCTTTCTCATTATTCATTTCTCCAGGTTCAGAAATTTTCAAGTTTGCTTTGTTAGCTTCTGAATTGTCAAGCTGACCTAAAGCATAACATTTCTCCATTTCATCTGGAAACTTCAAAGAGTTAAAAGCATTGAAGGCTACATGCTGATCATTGACTCTCATCGTGATCTCTCCCTTTTGAACATCAATTGAAGTCCGACACGTAGCAAGAAACAGCCTGCCCAAGATAATCGGAACATCCATGTCAGCTTCATAGTCAAGAATGATGAAATATGTCGGAAAGATGAATTGATCCACTTGAACTAACACATCCTCTATCTTTCCTTCCGGATGCACCATCGAGCGGTCTGCCAACCGGAGGGTTACGTAGTGGGCCTTGCTTCTCCAATACCCAACTTTTTAAAGATTAAGAAAGGCATAAGGTTAATGCTTGCTCCCAAATCACATAGAGCTCTCCCAATATCTCGGCCTCCAATAGAGCATGAAATTGTAAAGCTCCCTGGATCCTTCAACTTTGGTGTGATTTTTTCTTCAAAATAGCACTACTTCCTTCCGTTAATGCCACTATTTTGAATTCACCAAGACGTTTCTTCTTTGTCAAGATATCCTTCAAGAATTTCACATAGCTCGGCATCTGTTCCAAGGCCTCCACCAAAGGTATGTTAATGTGCAACTGCTTTAAAACATTAAGGAATCTTCAAAACTGATTGTCTTGTTTATGTTTTTGAAAACATTGAGGAAACGGGGGTGGCGGCTTCACTTGTCCCTGTTCTGCTCCATTTTGCTGCAAGATTGCTATAGCGTCTGGGAGCAGATCATGATTTTCATTTTTTTTTCTTTTTTCATCTCAACACTTCTTTGGATTGAAGTGGGCACAGATTGCTTTTGTGGTTTTTCATCATTAATTTTTAGCTCTTTTCCATTCCTTAACGTTACTGCCTTGCACTGCTCCTTGTCTTTTCTTGGATTCACCATGTTACTAGGCAAGGTTCCATAAGGTCTATTCTTTAATTTATTAGCTAGTTGCCCCACTTGAAATTCCAAGTTTCGAATTAAGGCTGCCTAACTTTGCATTACAGCGTCTGCTTTTCCCATGAATTCCTTCATCATAATCTCTAACAAGTTGGGCTTAGTAGCTTGGGCCACGGTGTGTTGACTTTGGTGTTGAAAACCTTGTTGAAAATTTTGCTTCGGCAGCTCCTGCCCTCCACTAGCACTTCCTCCTTGGTTTGTCCATGTGAAGTTATGATGATTTATCCATCCCGGGTTGTAGGAGTTAGAGTACGAATTGTTTTGATTGAAGTTCCGGTTTTCCACATAATAAACTGAGGCTGGATTAAATGGACAGCTCTCAAAGGAATTTCCTTCCCCACAATAGACACAAGTAACATTCATCACGGCTTGCACTACTGGTGTGGCTACTATTTGATTTCCTCCGGCACAAAAGTTCTTCAATAAATTATTCATAGAGCAATTTGTGCAGTTAAAGTTGTCAAAACATCAATGTCATGGATACCCGCCACTTTTCTCCCCGTAGGAGCTCTAGAATTCGACCATTGGTAATTGTTGTTGGAAATCCTCTCCATGATCTCATATGCCTCGTCATAAGACTTTGACAAAATTGCTCCATTCGCTGAAGCATACAGAACCATACGTGTCGGAGCATTGAGACCATTGTAGAAGGTCTCCATCTGAATGCAATGAGGTATCCCATGATGTGGACACTTTCTCAAAAGCTCCTTAAATCTTTCCCAAGCTTCGTTGACGAACTCATCATCAAGCTGCTGAAAGGAAATAATCTCATTTCTAAATTGGCATTTTTCGTTGGAGGGAAATACTTTAAGAGAATCTTCTCCGCTAGCTCATTCCACGTAGATATAGAATCAGATGGCAAGGTGTTGAGCCAAGACCGAGCTCTATCCCTTAGTGAGAATGGAAATAGCCTCAATCTTAACGCCTTCGATGTGACTCCCGCAAGTTTAAATGAGTCACTCACTTCGAGAAAAGACCGAATGTGGAGATGCGGATCCTCTGTGACTTGCCCACTGAACTGCCCAACACTTTGAAGCATCTGAAACATCACCGGTTTAAACTCAAATTGTGGAGCTTGTACCTCTGGTCGAAGAATCCCAGGGTTCATTTCATTGAACATCGGGGCTGCATAGTCTTTAATAGCCCTCTTTCGATCATCTGCCATGGTGATGACATTGTCCTGGTTTGCTACTTCTTCATCTTCATTATTCCCGTTGTTCCCAATCACTAAACGCTCTTGATTTCCAGCAACTACTGCCATATTTTCTTTCTCTTTTTGTTGTTGTTTTATTAACCTCCTGAATGTTCGTTCGATCTCCGGATCAAAGGGTATCAACTTCAATCCTCCTCCTTCGTTCATATACTAATTAGTACTTGAAATCACCACAATGAGATAGAACAAATTCAGACTTAAAACTGAAATAAAAATAAATTAAATTATAGCTAAACATGCACTAGAAATAAACTTCATTCCCCGGCAACGACGTCAAAAACTTGTGTGTGAAATGATGTACACAATTTATAATGCGAAAGTGCACGCAATCAACAAGTAATAATAAGAAGTATTCCAAGATCGTCTCCACAGGGAATGCAAATAATGTCTTATGCACGTTCAACCAAAAAGAAAATAAAATGACGGGAAATTCAAATCAATATTTATGGAGTGTACTAAACTAGAAATTAAGAGGAAAATAAACTCAAAGACTAGACCATAAGATACTGAAATCAAACAACTAAATTAGGCAAATTTAAGATTAATAAGAACTAAAATTAAGAGCTCAAAAAGTTCAAACAATAAATGATTTAAAATAGAGAATTGGGTTTAGAATCCCTTATGCTTCACGAAAAAAATCTATATTGCTACAACATTTTCTCAGCAAACTACTACAGTGACGTGAATCATCAATTGCATACGATTTTTCCAAATCCATATGAATATATCCGATTACTAAACTAGTATATTCATATATCTAGTTCAGTAAATCAAATATTAAGTATTTGAGCACCATTCACACAAGCCACACGAGGTAAACACATATTCCTATGATATTTAACACATGTGTCATTCAAGTATTTCCACCATAATTAACCTTCTAGAATTAACTAAGGATAGCTCATATTATTAGGTGATCAAGCTAACAAGAGATTAAAGAGACAAATCACTTGAATGAACAATAGTAGAGAGCAATAAAAATACGAGCTAAAAACGAAATATATTAAAGCATAAGTTCATCCAACCCAAGTCTAGAATGTTTAGCTCATATAGGAAATGAAAACTGAAAATAAAATAATGTTCATGTTCCTCATTCTTAAGCTCAAGTTACATATGATAAAAAGAGGAAATAAAGAGTAGAGAATCATTGGAAGTTGATTTCCTAATCTCCTTCCTTAGCTCTCTATCTCTTCTTCTCCCTAGAGGTGGGTTTCTTCCTTCCTCCAATGGTGTTTTCCTTTCCAGACCCAGTGACGAGCCCGTTTTTTGTGCTCTTTTTGAGTCTTATTTTAGGTCTAGATCGAGTCTTTTTCCCTTTATTTGTGTTGTATTTTGTGTCTGGAAGGACACAAGTCAATGGCAGGCAGGATGCAGGGCAAGCTGCAGGTCATCTCGGGAAAGAGGCAAGATTACACGCGGGGGAAGCTTGGGCAATCTGAAGCTCAAGACAGAGTACCGCTCGAGATCACTCTGCAGTAAAAGGAGACCAAGGGGGTATGTTGACCAAGATAAGAGAACAAGCTGGGCAACAGGGGGCGCGGAAGACAAATGGCAAGAAGCTGGGATCTGCGGCGGATTTCTTTCCTTCCGCGGAAAAGGTAAGATACATGCATAGACATGCGAAAGGCTTTAATATTCGAGGAGGGGCGACGCCTAGCTGCTAGTTTAGTTCTTTTATTTCTTATGAGTGATTGGGAGGAGAAAACAAGTCCTACGAGCAAACACTTTTAATATTCTGTTATGCTTTTGGCCTTGCCACAGGTTGGTCATGGCAAGAGGATCTTTTGGTATCATTTTATTTCAATATTTAAAATAAGTATGCTTTTATTTATTTCATCATTGTTCTTTATTTTCCATATGAGTTGCTGGGTTATTAGACTTGACTTGGGAAAGATGAATTGAGTACGGACTTATAACGTCTTGAGATGTCTAATTGTGCATATAGTTGTCTTGGCGTGTTCCTAAAGTGCTAGATCTGAATCTTATACAACTTGATCAAGTCCTCGGTGTTGTCTCGCCAGTAGCAGTCTTGGGCGAGATCAAGTTACAACTACGAGTTGGAAACTCCAAATGTTAGCGACTTCCTGCTTGCCAGCTAGAGGGATCAGTGTGGTGATGTAGGTGGGGACACCATGGGACGGGCGTCTGAGATAGTGTGCCCATGGTTGCTGTGTTCCCCGCGAATGCCTATTCGGGTACATCGGAGTAAGCTTGGTCCAGGAGCAATCTTGGGCAAGGGGGATAGGGAGTGAGTAACCCTTACCCTCTGGGCTGAAAAGGTGTGCTGGACAAGGCTTCGGTGACTATGTGACGATTAAAAAGGGGGCTGCTTGAGTGATGCGTTTGGGTGGTAGGAGTAAAAATCCATTCTTACGTTCGCTCTTAACCGATGACATGACGAGACAATGAACAACTTTGCACCGATGATCAAGACACAAGTCAAGACTCAAGGATTCTAACCCAAGTCAAGTTACTTTCTCATTTGACTCTTTTAGTGTTTTCTTTTTAGTTATTTACTTTTACAACTTTTACTATTCTTCTTGGTTACACCTCTTGCCCAAGGCAAGACCCGAATCAAAATCCCAAATTGTGACATTGAGAGAGGAATTCACCAACTCCTTGTGGGATCGACCATGTACTTGCCACTAGCGAAACCTAGTGAAGAGTATCGATTTATAAATTTATCTTGCCAGTGTGATAATGACTGAGCTCCGACAGATTGGCGCCGTTGCAGGGGAGTTGCGCTTTCCAGAATCTCTCTCTCACCTTGACTCAGGTCTTGTCCATGGTGTATGCTTCGACCTAATCCTGAAGGTAGACTCGAAAATGTTTGGTTTGATCCAGAGATCGAGAGAAACGCCAGGAGAAGAAAAGGTAGAGAAAGGAGACAAGAGCGATTTGAGCAAGAGATCCGTCAAGAACTAAGAATGGTGGACGAACAAGGAGAAAACAACAATGATAACAATGGGAACCCACCCCAGGAGCCCTATAGTCACTAGCCAACCAGATCTCCAACTTGACCCAGACGATTGTCAAGATGGATAACAAGCAAGGAGGACTGCCCTCCCAATTTCAGGTGAATCCCAAGCCACAGGTCAACGCAATGACACTTAGGAATGGTAAAGCTTTACCTGAACGAGTAGTGGAACCTGCCAAGGAGATGGTAGAACCAGATGAGCTAGAAGCTAAAGAGGAGCTGATCAAGACAGCAGAGCCAGAGGAGCCAGTCAAGAAGCCTGAACTAGAGAAGAAGTTAGAGTCCAAACCTAAAGCCAAGTCTCCCACGAAGGCTCTGCAGGAAAACATCTACTGCAAGCCACCTTTCCCTAGAAGGTTGGCCAAGACGAAAGAAGCTGAAGAGATGAAGGAACTAATCAAGATGTTCTAGAAAGTGGAAGTCAACATGACACTTTTGACTGCACTTGCGACTATGCCAAGATGTGCAAAATTCCTTAAGGAGCTATGTATTAGGAAGATACAGTATCCTAACAACACAAGATTCCTAGTCGTAGAGAATGTCTCCACAGTGCTCAAGAAGGATTTGCCAGTCAAGTGCGAGGATCCAGGGATGTTCTATATCCCCTGTGTGATAGGAAATACCAACATTGATCAAACCATGTTAGACTTGGGGGCTTCAATCAATGTCATGGCCCTAAGTATGTTCGAGGAGATGAAGATAGGGCCAGTAAAGCCATCCAGGGTCGTGATCCAGCTAGCAGACAAGTCAATCGTATATCTAGAAGGCATAGTAGAGGATGTCTTGGTAAAGGTACAAGATTTAATTTTTCCTGCTGATTTTTATGTAATTAACATGGGCAGTTCCTCTGCCAAGAAACCTCTTATGCTTTTAGGTAGGCCTTTTCTCAAGACGGCCAGGACCTTTATCGACTGTGATACCGGGAAGCTGACTTGCAAGTGTGCTGGAGAGATGGTGACCTTTGATATCTACAAGGCGGAGCAGCATGCCCCAGATGAGGATATAGTGGATTTTGTGGAATCCATTGACAAAGACATTGAGGAGGCCTTGCCCCAGATTCTGGACAAGACGGGAGATGAACCAGTCAACGAAGAGGGCAATGAAGAAAGAGTAACCACTGAGGAATCTGTCCAAATAGTGGAGCAACCGATTTCGAAGTCACTTTCGGTTCCAGGGAACCAGGTGGAATCATCCATACTCAAACCACCAAAATTGGAACTGAAGACCTTTCCCAAACATCTCAAGTATATTTACTTGGGCAAGGAGGAGACATTGCCAGTAATCATTAGCTCGGAATTACACCAGGAAGAGGAAGACAAGATCCGAGATCTGCTATGGAAGTACAAGGAGGCTATAGGATGGACCTTAGCCGACATCAAGGGAATTAGCCCTATGGTGTGCCAGCATCACATCCTGCTTGAGCAAGATGCGGTACCAGTTCGAGATCCACAAACAAAGCTGAATCCATTTATGATGGAAGTAGTCAAGAAGGAGATTGTCAAACTCCATGACATGGGGATGATCTATCCTATTTCAGACAGCCGATGGGTCAGCTCAATCCACGTTGTGCCCAAGAAATCAGGAGTACAAGTGTTGGAGAACGAGAACAATGAGCTGACCGCGACACAACTGCAGACATGATGGAGAGTCTGCATTGACTACAGGAAGCTGAACAAGGTGACCAGGAAGGACCACTTCCCACTGCCGTTCATTGACCAGATGCTTGAGCAGCTGGCAGGAAACAAGTTATTTTGTTTCCTTGACGGATACTCAGGATACATGCAGATATGGGTAGCACTCGAGGACCAAGAGAAGACTACATTCATTTTTCCCTTTGGAACTTTTGCCTACCGAAGAATGCATTTTGGGCTGTGCAACGCCCCTGGCACATTCCAATTGTGCATGATGAGTATATTCTCTGACCTCCTTGAGCATTGCATCGAGGTATTCATGGATGACTTCACCGTCTATGGGAGCAATTTTGGACCATGTCTTGAGCACTTGGAGATGGTACTGCAAATGTGTTTGGACAAAGGCCTGGTGCTCAATTATGAGAAATGTCACTTCATGGTCAAGGAAGACATTGTACTTGGCCACATTATCTCTGAGAAAGGAATTGAAGTGGATCCTGCCAAGGTGGAAATCATTGTCAAGCTGCCATACCTTACCAATGAGAAGCAGCTGCGGGGATTCCTTGGGCACGCGAGTTTCTACCACCGCTTTGTAAAGGATTTCGCCAAGATAGCCCAACCGATGAACAGGTTACTCCAAAATGAGGTGCCATAGAATTTCGACGAGGAGTGCAAGAAGGAATTTCAAATTTTGAAGAACGGCTTGACCTTGGCACCTGTAATTAGACCACCTGAATGGGGGATGCCCTTTGAGCTAATGTGTGACGCCAACGGCTATGTCATAGAAGCAGTGTTGGGCCAGAAGATTGGCAAGGAGAGCCATGTAATCTACTATGCTTCGAAGACACTTTCCTGAGCCCAGATCAACTACACCACCACGGAGAAAGAGTTGCTTGTCGTGGTGTTCGCTTTCGAGAAATTTCGCTCCTATGTCTTCAGAAGCAAGACAGTGGTCTACACTGACCACGCTGCGCTGAAGTATCTTATGACCAAGAAGGATAGCAAGCCACGCATGATAAGATGAATCTTGTTACTCCAGGAGTTCGACATTGAAGTGAAGGATAAAAGTGGAGCCTAAAACCATGTGGCTGACCATTTAAGTAGGATCTTGAGGGAAGATGATGGAGCACCCCTCCCGACGAGGAACTATATGGAATAAGTATTGGTGAGTCATGGTATGCTGACATAATCAACTACATCATCACGAAGACCTTTCCGATGGACCTTGACCAATACCAGAGAGGAAAGATTAAGAAGCAGAACGAGTCATTCATCTGGGATGACCCATATCTATGGAAAAAATGTGCTGAATTGATACTCCGAAGGTGTATACCCGAGGAAGAACAAGAAAGCATACATGAGCATTGCCACGAGAGGGAATGCGGAGGTCACTTTGGAGCAAGACGTACGGCAAGGAAGATCCTAGATAGTGGGTTTTACTGGTCTACAATCTTTAAAGATTGTTTTGAAAAGTGCAGGAGATGTGACCAATATCAAAGGGAAATAAATATTTTGAAGAAGGACGAGATGCCCTTGCTACCAGTCTTGCCAGCAAAGATTTTTGATATACGGGGAATGGATTTCATGGGCCCCCTGCCCAAGTACAAAGGCAACCAATACATCTTGCTAGTTGTGGATTATGTCTCTAAGTGGATAGAAGCGGTTGCAACTCCGAATGCAGATGCAAGTAAGGTTTGTCAAAGCAAATATCTTCACCAGATATGGCATGCCCTAGGCGATAGTCAGCGACAGAGGTTCACACTTCTATAACTCCACCGTCACGAGTCTGCTCAAGAAGTATGGAGTTACCCACCGTATGTCTACTGCATACCACCCTCAAGCAAATGGGCAAGCTGAAGTCTCCAACCACATTGTGAAGAACATTCTGAGGAAGGCAGTCGGCGAGACAAGGAAGGACTGAAGTGACCACCTTGATGATGCACTTTGGGCATACAGGACAACCTACAAGACAAACTTTAGGATGTCTCCATATCGTATGGTATATGGCAAGCTGTGTCATTTACCTGTCGAGATGGAGCACAAGGCATTCTGGGCAGTGAGCAAGATCAACCAAGACTGGGATGAAGTTGTTGATGGAAGAAAGCTAAGCCTGCAAGAGCTAGAGGAGATCAGACTCGAGGCATATGACAATGCTGCCTTATACAAGAAGAAGCTGAAAAAGTGGCATGACCACATTGCTCGAGGAAGGAGATTCAAAAAAGGCGAGATGGTATTGTTGTACGAAAACCGCCTTAGATTTGCCTCTGGCAAGTTATCCACCAAGTGGAGAGGACCATACATGGTCTGGGAGCATTACCCTAATGGCTCTGCAGACATTCAGGATCTTAAGACCAAAACCATTTTCAAAGTCAAGGGAAATAGGCTCAAGGCCTATTATGGATATCGCCCTGGAAAGAAAGTAACAGACCTTGCCCTAGAAGGTCCTCCTGAGGAAGTTTCATCAAGAAGCAGCACTACGTCAATGCCAACGACGTTAAAATAAGGCGCTGGCCAGGAGGCAACCTAGTATCGTTATTGCTTTTAGTTTTTCTTTATTTCTTGGTTTTAGTTTTGGTGTGTTTTATTTTTGGATTTTAGCCTAGAACCCTATTGACTCATTCTAACACTTTGCCTCAAGCAAAGTGTGTGAGTGGAGGAAAGAAGGCTCCTGATTTGTTTTTCCTCTTGACCAACCCGGAAAATTAAATTTCCCACCCAAGGAAACCCTAGTTTTGTGTTTTGTTCAGTGAAGAATCGAGAAGCGGGAAGGCGAAGTGCCACGGGAGCTGTTACTCTGAAAAGTAACTGCCACCTACGTCAGCGAGTCAGTCAGGCCATCGAGTACCTCCACCTGCACGCCTGCCACCCTATAACCGCCTAGACCCACTCATTCACTCCTCCATACGTTACAACCACCTCTATCCACCTTCATCTCTACAACTTCACATACACTCTCAACTGCCCCATAACCATAATTCAATTCACTACTTCATCACTTCACTCTCACCTTCATCACAACCCACACCCAAACACTCTCTCCAGAGACACCACCATCTTCAACTGCTTACACAACTTAACCACATTTTCCGCAACCACCACACGTCCAAACCCCTTCAACTTCTCAAAAATGGTGAAAAAGAAGGCCCTGCGAAGAAGAAACCTAGTAGCCAACCCTCATCCACAACCACCGAACCTCTACCTCCACCAACCATGACCATTATAGAGACCCTTGCCATGGAGGCACCCGAGAACCCAACCGTGGAGACCACCCAGACTCCTACGCTAGAGGCGGAGAAGGAAAAGTCACCACCAGTAGAGACTGAAGAGACAGTGGAGGAGGACGTAGAGGACAATGAGGAAGAAGAAGAGGAGGAAGCAGCGGAGGAGGAGAAGGCAGAGGAAATGGAAGCCGACGAGCCCAAGGAAGCCAGCCAGAAGGGAAGCTCCAGCAAGGCCACGGAAGAGGAGGCCGATGAAGTATCATCCGGGGAGAAAACTCTGAAGAAGCGCCAGTTTAAAATCGTCGTGAAAAAGGAGAAGGTAACCCCGGTGAGAAGGACAAGAGCTAGGGCAACCAAGGCCGAGATAAGTGAGATGGAAGGAAGGGAAATAGTGGTTCCCAAGACCATCGATTTCGAAGTGCTGAAGCAACTGGACTTGGAAGAGCAAGTGCGAGAGAGGTTCAGAGCAATCGAATGGGAGAAGTTCCTTGACTGGGAAACCACCACCTACGGTGACCTAGTTAGGGAATTTTTTGGCAGTGTCAAGATAGAGGTCGAGATGGGAGGAGTCCCCAGCATAATGGAATTCTCACTCACGCGCAAGCAGCAGAAGATGGCCGTCGAAGACCTAGATGTAATTCTAGATATGATCGATTTCAAGGAGAAGTTTAACCCCGAGTACAAATAAACAATCAAGGTAGTCCCCAATGCGCCCAAGGAGTAGTGGAACCGAATGTGGGAAGGTCTTGCCAGGACCAAAAACTTCAAGGAAAACGAGTCTAAGGCTTCTGCCTTGGTGAACCCGACGGTCAAGATGTGTCACCGCATCTTGGCCATCAACCTCTTTGGCAAGAAGGACAACAACAATACCGTGTCCCACCTACCTACCTTGATAGGGAAGCAATTTGGGTTGATCAAGTCTGACTACGAAGGATTCCTGGAAAGGGAGGACCACTTTGACATGGCCACCCTGACCAGGATGTTTGCCATTGAGGAGAATGCTGATGGAGAGCCCAGCATTGTCGAAGACCCCGTCGAGAAGCCGGCTGTCTACCCCACCAAGAGCAGTGTGAAAGCAGCAAGGTCCCCCTCGCCAGAACCAATGGAGGACCTGCAGTCTACCTCAGCCGCATCGACAAGACACTCCGACAATTGCAAAATGCCCAACTGGCCTACTTCGAGCACGTAGGTTTCAGGTACCCCTGCTCGCCAATGATTTATTCCTCCCTTTTCTTTTCTTTTATTTTGTTTTTCTTTTTTTTAGGCGTTTAGATTTTATTTTATTTTCTTGTTTTTTTAATTCTGTTTCAGCCAGAGTCAAGACCAGGGAGCCTCTTCCATTCTGATCACTTTTCCTTGAGCAAAGTGTGTGAGTGGGGAGGGTTCCCAAGTCTGTCTAGGTTAGAGAGTGTTTTTTATTTATTTTCTTGTTTAGAGTCTTGCCAGCATGCTAACTATATGTGTATCTTGAGCATGATAGACGTAGGAGTTTTGATGTATAGATCGAACATGTTCTAGGATAGTTAGGTGTAAAGGCCCAATAATTTATTTATCTTATATTCTATTAGGCCCATTTATTTAAAATCAAAAGCTCATAATTATAATTAAATTAAACCCTAAGTACCCTATTCCCCTATATAAACCCTCAACTTTTATTCTTCTTTCTATCCCACTGTAAAGAACAACCGTTCCCTCTCCTACATATTCCCACTCAAATTTCCAGATTTTTATATAGTAGAAAGAAAAACGATTTCATTCCTAATTGAGGTAATTTAATTATTTTTATTATAATTATATATATATATAAATATATGTATGTATATGATTATGTTATATATATACAGTGTGTGTGGCGTGTGGTGTCTATATATATATATATATTGTATATGTGTTCATATGTATATATGTATATAAGTATACGTGTGTCTAAATATATATATATATATGTATGTGTGTGGTGTGTTATTATATATATGTACAGTGTGTGCGTGAGTTATATATATAAATATGTATTGTGTGTGTGGGCAGTGTTTACATATATATAGTATATTTGATTTATACCTATGTAATATACGTGTGTTCAGTGTGTGCGTTTATATATATATAAGTATGCATGTGTTGTGTGCGTTAGTGTTTATATGTATATATATACTTATATTTATATTTATTGTGTGTGATATGTATAGATCATTAAATTAGAATTTCATATTTATTCTAGGTGTGACTCTGTGATCTATTAATTGTTATCGTTTGGCTATCTCGATTGAAGTATTGTTTAGGTGAGGGATGTCCTTTATGGTTAAATGTAATTTCTAATATTTTTACTGTATATGTGACTGTTATGTTGAAATACCAAATCTACGTGATATATTAAAAGTCTTGCGCAAGCGTACGAAGGTCAGGGATTCAGTAAAGGATCCGGGATCCGAAAGGGTTCTTGGGGTAAAAGCCCACGGTGCGATACATTCTACGGGCATTTGCATGATATTGTTATGTATCGTTTAAATATTGGTTGTTACGTGTCTCTCACTGAGTATGTGGATATACTCACCCATCTATGATATTATATTTTTCAGGCTAAGGAGTCGGGCAGTGGCGCGGTGGTGGTAGCAGACATTGTTTTATTTTATTTTACTTTTCGCCAATAGATATTTATTTATGATGATTTGATTTTAGAAAAAATGTCCCGTTATCAAGTTTATTTTAAAAAGCTTTCGCGCTATAGTTATCTCAAACGCTTTGTTTATGAGATTTAAATGAGTTATTCTTTATGGTTTGAGAAAATGTTATTTTTATGATTGAGAAAAATACGGGATGTTACATTAGGTATGAAAGAAATGCGATCATGTGAGCACGTATACCCTGTGAGATTTTGAGCCTTAAATGCTATATATATATATCTGCTTAGCATAATTTTCTTTTCTGTGTGTATATACAATTGCTTGCTTGATTGGTTCTAGAACTTGCATGTCTTCTTGGTCAAAATCCTACAGCCCTGGTCAAGTCTCTAGAGGATTTAGGCACTTTTTGTTCATAAGCCCAAAGCCAAAATTTCCTACCATCATTCATATTCCCTTACAAGCCATTTTGAGCCTTAATATTTCTTTCACCTCATGCGCATATTAAAAAAAATCCCATAAAGGCCTACTCTGGTCGGGATGAACATAGGGCAGAAAGAATAAATCCGTGGAGCAAGGAGGAAGGGCAAAACACACTCCCCCGAATGGCTGCCCCGGCTTTCAGCCGGGCAGCCCAAAAAACAAATAAACCAAAAAAATCCAAAAAAAAAATAAATAAATACGGGGAGTGGGAATCCAGAAAAGTGAGGGGCGGATGAATAGAAAAATTCCAAGAAATATATACCTCAGAAAAATAAGTGTGCTAGGGCCCGAGAGAAGTTTAAGTGTGCTCTTTAGTCAAGGAATTGCCCAAGAGGCCAGGACTATAGTCATACTGACCTTAACCCAGTTCCCAAAATTTTCCAACCTTTTGCCAAAGCCATGTTACAACCCAATGAAGACATGAGGATAGATGCATTGACTAGACTAATTGAGTGGAGACATGAAGAAGGCAAGCAAGCCTATGAGACCTTTCTTGATCAAACAGGTTGTCGAGCGTAAACTCTTAACCTAAAACACAGAGCGCTGAGTGGGTAAGGAAACATCTCTATGCTCACTTGATCGCTATCTTGACCGCTTGAGAACATTGCTTGGTTTATGCTCTAATTCATATTTGTCTTGACTGTTTTTGGTGCATGTATATTAGTGTCTTGGCTGTTTGAGTCTTTTATTTTCCTTTATTTGTATTGTATTTTGTGTCTGGGAGGACACAAGTCAAGGGCAGGCAGGATGCAGGGCAAGTTGCAGGTCATCTCGAGAAAGAGGCAAGATTACACACGGGGGAAGCTTGGGCAATCTGAAGCTCAAGACAGAGTACACCCGAGATCACTCTGCAGCAAAAGGAGACCAAGGGGGCACGCTGACCAAGATAAGAGGACAAGCTGGGCAGCTGGGGACGCGGAAGACGAGGGGCAAGAAACTGGGATCTGCGGTGGATTTCTTTCCTTCCGCGGAAATGGTAAGATATCTATCTTTCCTTCCACGAAATATCTGGGGGATTGAGAGTATCTTCCTATACGCGGAAGATCTGATTGAGAAGGAAAGTCGGCCGGGAACCCTAGCAACCACCACCACAAAGTCCAGGCCCACAGAGACTCTTATTTAAAGCCATGGTTCGAATAAGAGATACATGCATAAACATACGAAAGGCATTAACATTCGAGGAGGGGAGACGCCCAGCTGCTAGTTTAGTTCTTTTATTTCTTATGAGTGATTGGGAGGAGAAAACAAGTCCTACGGGCAAACACTTTTAATATTCCGTTATGCTTTTGGCCTTAGGAGGAGAAAATAAGTCCTACGGGTAATGTAGGTGGAGACGCTATGGGACGGGCGTCTGAGATGGTGTGCCCATGGTTGTTGTGTTCTCCGCGAATGCCTATTCGGGTACATAGGAGTAAGCTTGGTCTAGGAGCAATCTTGGGCAAGAGGGATAGGGAGTGAGTAACCTTTACCCTATGGGCTAAAAAGGTGTGCTTGGCGGGGCTTCGGTGGCTACGTGATGATTAAAAAGGGGGTTTCCTGAGTGATGCGTTTGGGTGGTAGGAGTAAAACTCCATTCTTACGCTCGCCCTTAACCGATGACATGACGAGACAACGAACAACTTTGCACCAATGATCAAGACATAAGTCAAGACTCAAGGATTGTAACCCAAGTCAAGTTACTTTCTCATTTGAATCTTTTAGTGTTTTCTTTTTGGTTATTTACTTTTACATCTTTTACTATTCTGCTTGGTTACACCTCTTGCCCAAGGCAAGACCCGAATCAAAACCCCAAATTGTGACATCGAGAGAGGAATCCACCAACTCCATGTGGGATCGATCATGTACTTGCCACTAGCGGAACCTAGTGAAGAGTATCGGTTTATAAATTTATCTTGCCGGAGTGATAACGACTGAGCTCCGACACCCAGCTCATGCCCTCTCTCCAATGACCCAGCTGCTTTCTCTCTCCTTCCCTCTTCTAATCTTACGGCTGCTGTGTTTCTTTAGCTACTAGGTTACCCAAAATTAGATAGCTAAAATCCCTAAGTTGCCCTCCAACTAATATTGAATTACAAGTGCACTCCAATTTTGTCTTTTAGCTGGAACTTAAGTTGCCACGTTTTTTTTACTTAAGTCAATCTTAGTCAACACTTTCTCTTTAAGTTGTGGTACTCGCACAACTACTGCCATCATATTGCTTCAGCAAAACTACAACATTAGTTGTTTTCTGCACAAAAAATAATCCTTTTAAATATTTTCTCTCCTCCAAGACAAACACTCAATTACAACGAAACATATGACTCAAAAACCAAAAATATGAACAAGACTTAAGAACACAAACAAAATAAGAAGAAAAAAAGACAGAAAATAACTCTTTTACAAGAGTTATCAAGAACATTTTCATCAACTATTGATTATTGTTGCACTATATTCTTTATTATATACTGCTACTAACAGATCTTTTTGCAGGATATCAAAATAGTACAGATCGAGCAACATATTGATCTTATTTTAAGACTAATATGTCATGTGCGGTTAACTGTCATAAAATGATATTATATTTCACACCATCTGTTATGAACAGGTGGTTAGGCAAAGGTTGGACCAACCAAGCGTAGATGATAATGAAGCAATCGGTTAGGCATTAATTAAGGGGGAACCAAGATGCGGTCATAAATGTTATTTATTTCCCTAACTCTCTCTATATTTATGTCTAATGATTATTCATTATTGTCATTTAATGAAATATATATTAAATAATGGCAAGTCTCCCTATATCAGAAAAAGTAAGTAAAAACGACGACCATTAATGACTGCACACCTCGGTACTAGCATTGAGGTAATGATGTGATACCTTGGAAGAAGAAATGAAGATGGCGTGTGAAGATCAAACGATTTTGGGCGGAAAATGATTAAATCAGGGAGCAATCTGAACTGTTAAAAGTTATTGCTTTTATTGCTTTAATCTCATCCGTTCGATTTATGTCTATATATACATGTGCGTTTGACCTTCTTCGTCTCTACACTTTCAAAAACACTTTTCAACTTCAAGAAACCACCATTTTCGAAATCTCAAGCTTTTCTCTGCAACACTTTTGTTGTCATTAACACCTTTTTCACAAAACCATCACACTACATCATGTCTGATTCTGCTTCATCTTCATCACCTTCACACGCATCTCCGATTCCATTATCGAAAATGCTCCACATGATTAAGGCTAAGCTCTCGCCAGAGCCTCGTGCTGTCTATGACCATCATGGGTTTCGCAGCCTTGATGTGCTATTTGAAAAAATTGAAGCTTGCAAAGGTTTTTAATTTTTGTGTTCTCGAAGCATGAACTAGGGTTTCGGTGTGGATAAAATAAGCATGATGAATTTGCCTAAACCGCCTCAATGTCCGTGATTTTTCTTAAAGATACATAGTTAATATGTTTAAGCATAATGTGATCTCAAATTATTCTTGAGGTGTCTGTGATTATACTGAGAAACATGCCTATTGTAGGAAACATATTCATAATTGTTGTATAAATTGTCTTAATCGTGTTTAATTCTCTGTTAATCCGTTTTGCTGTGATTATGACTCTAAGTCACAATCACTATAGAACAACCATCTTATCTAACGACATGTTCTATAAGGATCTGTTGTAACCATCTGTTGACTAGATGCTCGTGTACAACGATCTGACTATGGTAACTATACACTTAACCAAATTTTTTTATGTTGTAAAGGATTCCACAATATTATATCTACTACACCAGATTACTACCTCCCACGACAGGTAGCACTTTTCTACTGCTCATGGATGGAGGATGAGCATGAAGAGTACTCGATACAGATACCGGTTCATAAGACAAAGGAAGAACACCTTCAAACAACAGTGATAGAAATGATACTACAAGTGTACCACCTGGAGGATGAAGGGGATATGGTGGTTGATGATGTCACAAATGAACAGATACATGAAACGGTAAACATCATTGTGGCCCAGCCATTTATGTGGATGAATAAAGCATTCAACAGAGAGCTGATGTATCCAATATACCGTCTACTGCTGGACTATGTCCAAAAGATATTTCTTGGACATGGAGGAACCTACGATGCAGTTACACCGGGAAAGATGAAAGTTATCGTTGTCGTGCTACTTAACTTAAACATTAATTGGGCCAGATCACTGCTGAAATTAATTGTTGATGAAGTTCAACAGACTGATATGCGATAGGATGCTGATGGCAACTGCACTTGGATGAATATCAGGCATCCTCTTCTCTTGTCCACTAAAATAAGCACCATTATTGGAGGATTTTTCACCAAGGATAAATGGAACAGGGGAGTACAGTTTGAAGCTAATTGGATATTGCCAAGGACTAGACATCAGGTTGAGATGGCTATAGGCATTGCATCCCAAATTTTCTTGAAGGTGACAGATGAGAAAATTAAGAAGGCATTGATTCAGATTGGCCAATCCAACAAAGAATGGGTGATTCCAACAAAGAAACCATCTACCATTGGTGAAGCTGCGGCTGCTCAAGAGGGAGAGGAGCGAGCTGCCAAAGGAAACCAGCTGGAGCAGAAGTAAAAGTAGTTCGGGCAATTTGGAAGGCAAGGTGCATACGACGCATGTCTTGCCCTAGTCCTTGGGCAAGGTGAGGAAGATTTTGGCAGCCACGAGAAAATAAGAAAATAAATCTTTATTTCCTTACACAATGGATATGCACTATTTGGACATCATTGATGATAGGGATGAATATATTTGGAGATACTTATGCAAGGGAATAAATCCCTTGAAACCCTAGCTTGCTCATAACGTCATGGTGGCTCATAGCCCACTCCAACTTCTATATAAAGCTTTGGTCACAGTAGCAATCAGCATATACAACATAACATGAAGTACGTGGAGGAGAGCCGCTGCTGCACGAACTACTCACACTCTTCGTTCTTTTTCTTAGTATATTTTAGATTGATGTTTTGAGAGTCTAAGAGAGGAAGAAACGAAGTGTTCGAGCACTTTTTATTTTTCTTGTATTTATTTGCCTTGGTCAGGGTTGGTCCTGCCATGGATTGTTTTCCGTCTTCTATATAATTCTAGTACGTTTCTTTTTATCTCTTCCTTTCCGTTTCCTTTATTTATGTCTAGGTAATTTTAATATTTGGTTTGGATTAAACAAGTTTAGCTAAGATCAACTTATCATTGTGAGGTCTAACTTAACCAACGTAGTTACATGTGTGTGTTCCTAAAGCGCTGGATCTGATTGTTAGACAACTTGATCAAATCATCGGTGTTGTCTGACTGGTAGCACTCTTGGGCAAAGTCAGGTTACAACTACGAACTGGAAACTCCAAGTGTTAGTGACTCCCTGCTTGCCAGCCAGAGGGATCAGTGCGGTGATGTAGGTGGGGACGCCATGGGACGAGCGTCTGAGATGGTGTGCCCATGGTTGTTGTGTTCCCCGCAAATGCCTATTTGTGTATGCTGAAGTAAGCTTGGTCCATGAGCAATTTTGGGCAAGGGGGATAAAGGGATGAGTAACCCTTACCTTCTGGGTTGAAAATGTATGTTAGGCGGGGCTTCGGTGGCTATGTGACGATTAAAAAGGGGGCTGCCTGAGTGATGCGTTTGGGTGGTAGGAGTAAAACTTCATTCTTACGCTCGCCTTTAACCGATGACATGTGTATGCAATGAGAATCTTTGCACCGATGACCAAGAAGTTGATCAAGGCGTAATAAGTTGAACCCCAAGCCAAATATCTTTTTTGTTTTTTTACTTTTATTTTGTTTTATTTTAGGTCTTGGTTACTTTCCTGCCCGAGGCAGGCCCATCTATAAAAACATATAAAATCGTGATAGAGAGAGAGAGAGTACACCAACTCCCTGTGGGATCGACCCTATACTTACCACTGGCAGAACCTATACTTAAAAATTTTACTCCAAAGGTGTTGAAGATGGCAAATCGATTTCAAACTTATTTGGAAATCAGATATTGCAACTTCTACATCCTTGAAACAATACTGCTTCTTTTGCTACTGCTGAGAAGGTTATACACACAGTTGAGGAGAATTTCCAACGAGCTCACAACAATTTTTCCGATGAGTTACACAAAGACTTTGATGGAGACATGAATGTATTTGACAAGTACAAGGAGGCCAACGATCAATGACTCGAACTATACAAAGCCGAAGTTGATAAATGTGATGAAAAATTCGAGGCAGGTGCCAAGATGGCTGAAGAGGTCAAGAAAGCTATGGAGCAGCAATACCTTGACATGGAAAAGAGAACAATTCCAACTGTTGTCAAACAAGAAGTGCCAATCGTACTCAAAGACCTTTTACCTAAGGTTTTGAAGGATGTTGATGTTGCAATTGGTGATGAAATATTCATGATAAACAAATGTATCACATATATGAAAGCTACTGACAACGATTTGCTGGTCTAGTTGTCCAACTACAACAAAGGAATTGAGAAGCAGTTTAATGATATAACTGGAAACATTTCCTCATTTTTGCAATACAAGGAGGATGCGGAGAATAAATTCAAGGAATTGAAAAGAAGAGCTTGCATCCCTTAGACTCATCGTCTCTAAAGACTTCTTTGTTGATGTTGAAAGGGGGGAAGGAAAAGATGAATAGCCCGCTGCACAGCCAACTACTCAAAAGAAACAAGCTGTGAAAATGAAGCCAGCTGCCAAGAAGAAAATGACTGTCAAACAGCTAGCTGAGGCGAGGAAGCTAGAAGTTGAAAATGCTGAGAAGGCACGAAGGGCTGAAGAGGAGAATACGGCTAGACTAGCTGTAGAAAATAAAGGAAAGAAGGTTTATACAGACAAGGATGAGGAGGACGAGATGTTCTTAGCTGGGTACAAAATCGAGCAGATTAATAATCCTGATTTCAGGAAATTGTGGAGAGCTGAGAAAGAGAGGCAAAAGGAGATGGATGCAAAGAAGAAGGAGGAAAGCTCATCTCCCGAAGAAGTAGATGAACCAACAAATCCCATTTTTATATTTTTTTTGACAAATTCCAGTTGTCTGAGCCACAAAATCTAACTTGGTTTCACAAGAACAATGCTGCATAATGGAACATAATTGTAAAAGGATTTGTCATGAAATATTACTACCTGCTGGAACCACAGTATTAAGGTGGTTCAGTAGATGAAATGTTTAGGGAGTACTTGAGCAAACACATAATCAAATGTTTGTGGACTACCTATACAGACACTCTGCTATGACCAATGTAAGTCTCACTGCTCCTAAGAAGATCATGATGGTGCCTCCAAGGATTCCAGGAACTATAAAGATTGATCGCACCTACATTCTAAACGTCATTAATCAATCTGCTCAACACATGGGTTATCCCATCGATATGGACAACAAAGACTACAAAAGAGTTTTCAACGGGATATATGCTAGTTATAATGTGCCCTCGGAGCTAAGGCAAAGAGAATTAGTTGAGAGGAGGAGGGCACAGCTCGCTGAACGTCAACGACAACAATCTCAAGAAAATGATCAACAACAACCTCCTCCACAATGAAGATGATTTTTTAATTTTCAAACTTTTTGTAATCTATTTCTCACAGCTAGTTGTTTACATCAATACTTTCCATCTGTAACAGCTACCATCATTAATGAAAGTATGAAGTTTTTGGTTTCTAAAAAGTAAAAACAACTTGATGACAATATCTCTTTGTACATGCAATGTTTTTATGCTTGTTATTTATTGCTTTCTATTTTTATGCATATTAATTGCCGGTTATAAACTACATGTTTCAACACTTAGGAAATTATATAAGGTGTAGTTTTGACATCATCAAAAACGGGGAAATTATTGGGAACCCCACGAATTTATTATGTTTTGATGATATTTTTCGAAACAACACTTAGTCATTTCAAGATCTCTAAACCATGTGATTAATATCATCTTTTAAGGATCAGCTTGACTATAAAAGGAGTAGATCGTTAGTTATACGATCTGTATTATTCTTGTAAAGCTATCCTGGACATATTGATCACAATTTTGACAAGGTTGTCTTCACTGTAAAACAACTAGTTATTTTGAGCCAGTAACAGATCGTTGTTATAACGATATGTCCCTAAATCCAGCAGCTAGTTGTCCCTTACTTGTCATGGTTTTAGATATATTTCTATAATAGAATTTATCAGATTAACATTGTAAAAAGGAGTTTGTGGTTTCACAATCACTTATAGGAACGATCTGTACTTTCTAAATTATATTAAACAGTTGCAAATGTAAAAGAACATATGGTTAGAAAAACAACCTGCTCTATTGAACTAAGTTGTTCTCTAGTATATGATCCATGAATACTTGAACCATCTCGAGTAAACGATCAAAAAAATTGTAGCTCGATGTTACAAAAGCAGATCGTTAACGATCTGTCTCAAATCAAGTATGATGCATATAGCAAGATGGACGCAAGAATAAATAATAAAAGTTAAAGTATTAATTTAGTATCAAAAAAATTAATAATTGATGGACAGCTTAATGGACAACTCGATGGATAGATTGTAGGAAACAATCTGTTAGAAGAAGTCAAGCCAGTTGTCCCTCACGATAACTACGGTGGACTGCCGACATACCTAAATTTGTCAGAAGTCAACCACTCGGTGTGCTGTTACATCAAATGAGATATTTTAAGGAATGAAGTACAAGAATATCATATTTATTGTACGATGAATCATTCTAGGAATGACAAACACTGGGAAATCACGTGACTGGTGGTTACAACACGCAATGCAGGCGGCGCGTGCTTCTACAAAACGTGTCATGCATTTAATGCAAAGTAGAAGGACTCTTCATCTTCTCCAATGGCTAGTTGCAGCAATGGCGACTATAAATACCACCATCACTTCCAGAAATGAGCACGAGAATTAAAAACGAAAGAATCTGTCATTACTCTGCTCAAAAATCTTCAAACTCTTATCGCTCAACAACACTCATAAAGCTCAAAATTCTCTTGAGCGTTACCACTGCTTGAAGTTTGTATTTTCTGGAAAAACCATTTTCAAAACCAAAGTTAGGGTCTAGTTTTGATCCAAGAAAGTGTATTCGTTAGATTGTAGTTTTCAATCTTTGGAAGAAGAAGTGTAATCACAAGACAATATCTAGTTTTGATATTTCTTGTGGCTCGTACTCAACGAGTAAAAACAAAGGAGAGTTTAGTGGGTTTTCGATCTAGATCTTGATCAAGCCGTGGACGTAGAGAAAGTTTATCCCGAACCACGTTAACTACTTGCGTTCTTTATTTTCTGATTTGCTTTGATTTATCATCTTCTTCATACCATATCATAAATTGGTTTGCTAAATATCTTGAGTAAAGAAAACTGCTTTCACATTAACAATAGCATTAAACCACCAAATTCCGCACACAACTTAGTTTGAGGTTAAATTTTAAAGTTATACTTAATTTTTATTATTCACCATCCAAGGCATTATTTGAGCATGTTTAATTCTTCCTAACAAGAAAAACTAGACTTGCTACTCTAGCTATCTTATTTATTAAGTGTGCTTAAGCCTTAGTCGTTAATCAAAAACGAGAAAATCCTAAAAGTTT
>JAPKLX010000082.1:28043-85970 GCA_026898415.1 Leonotis leonurus | reverse complement strand
TTATAAAACAAATATATATATTTATTTTATAAAGCACGATTCCTACATATAATATATTAATGGATTAATCACTATATGCGTGTCTTAACCCAATACTAGAGTTATTAATATTTGATGGCTCCATCAGTCTTTAAACATAATTGTTATGACAATAATAGGAAAAAAAAAAGAAAGAAACAATGACTAGATCATGGTGGGTGTTCATCAGTTTATATTTATTCAACTAGCTAGCTAGCACCATGTCGATTGGGTGTGTGAATTAATTAGTAATCCATCTAAAAATAAATTAGAGACGGATAGATTGTGATGTTCCTTTTATTATTACCATAAAGTCACCATCTCTTTTTTCTTTAAAGTTCTCCTTAAGTAGAATTTTATGCGTATTATTAAATATTAAAACTAGCATTACAAATGTGTTACTCCACTGACAGCCGGCTTGTCTTGAGGCAAGCTAGAGAACTGATCACCATAAACCCAATGTTTTAATAATCGCACCGGTCATTGAACTGATCTCACAAAAGAGTCACTAGATCACTGGTTCGACCGGTTGAATCGTTTCAAAAAAATCGGCTGACCCGTATATATATATATATATATATATATATAGGGAATAGTTATAAAAAAAATAGATATGCTTGTGTTAACTAAAAATAAATCTGAACCATCCATATTTTTCATCCGATGAATATAATTAAACTATACCCTAATCAATAAACCCTAGTCAGAAAGAATAATAAATTTCATATTTTTAGGGATAAAATATTTTAAATAAGATTTATATCAAAATTATCTTTTAATTTGTACCATTGATCAAAATGATTTAACAATCAAGATTTATTTTTAGTTAACTCATACGGAACCATTTTTCTTTGATCACTTCCCTATATATATATATATACAGTACTATATATATATATATCATTATTATATATCAAAATATGTGGATATGAAATGTATACAACTGTATACATTTCATGAACTACTAATAGTTATTAATATTGTTAACAAATATACATATACAACAAGATAATATTTTAGAAATTTATGTGAAAAATATTTAATAAAATCAAATAAAAATTATTAATGTCTCTTATAATAATTTTAAAGTTTAATAATGATAATTTTAATAGCTTTTCAAATCAAATAAAAAAAAGTACTCCTAGTTACTAGTTAGATGTATTTTTATGTATAACAAAAATAATACTATATTCAAAAAAAACAATTGAACTTTGATGAACAAATGTCTTTCCTAGCTTAGTTAGTTGCAAATTTTGTCTATTTTAGATGAGGTTAAGACTTCAATCATTACTTCTAACATATTTTCAGAAAATGTTTTAAAAAATATTAATGAATTGGGTTTTCGGTTCACCTCTTCGCATTGGGTAACTTGAATGACCCCAAAATAACATGACCAGACCGATTACTTGGCCGATTCACAGTTAAATCAATCGAACTAGCCGGTCCGGTCCGATTTTTAAAATACTGCTTAAGCCCCGAAGACCTATATTATTATATAAAAAGTCTTAATAGTACAACAATATATATATATATAGTAATAAATATTTTCCGATATAATAAATATTTTACCGGTCCATCAAATACTTATTTATATATATATATATATATATAGATTTAGCAGAGATTTTAATAAATGATTTGAATATATTATGATGAAATAAATTTGACATTGTTTATCTATTAAATTTATTTATTTGACTAAAAGAAAAGTTAGTGGTTGATTCATAAATGAATGAAATATGTAATGAAAGGAATAATGATTCCACATTATTTATAATTAAATATGTTTTATGAGTGATTAGCTCGAAAGTTATTGGTAGATATAACAATATGAGTGTAATTATTAAAAATAGAATGCAATTTTTTGGGAGTGGAATAATATAAAAAAAATTCGTAGAAAAAAGGAGTTTCCACTAAATTAATTTTAGATCAAATATAATCACTTTTTGGTTGCAAATACCAAAATGCCCTTAATGAAAATCGTGAAGTAGCTAGTATGAATAGGATGAACGAACTTCATTCTTACCAATATATATTACAAATGTCACAGTTTATATTAGGATAACGTACAATGACTCTCACGTTCGTATTGTTCGTCCAAAATTATACATATTTCCTTTAATATGAGACGAACAATACACATGAGAATAATTCATCATTTTCGTATTAAAGATAAAATTGTAAAAGTGATTATAATTAATCTAAAATTAAATTAGTAACTAAAAGTATAAAGCATTTATGCATGTAGTCCTTTTTCTCTTACATATATTTTTTTAATATTTCGTCTCAGGACCCCTATTTTCTTAAACCGGCCCTAATGTCACTGCATTTGTTTCTTAAGGATTCTTCTTATATAAAAATCGTATTACATGAACAACAAAATTAGCACCATGTATCATATTATACGTAACATTCATAACATGGTTCTAAGATAATCTTGTAATATACGTATTAATTTGGTATATACATATATATAGCTTGTGCGACGAACGGAATGTGGTATTCGGTGATCGCATGCTGCATCGCGATGCCTTGCCTAATGTCATGCGGGTATCGGAGCAAGTTGAGAGCAAAGTACAATTTGGTAGAGTCACCAGCACCAGATTTTCTCATTCATTGCTTTTGTGAGTGTTGTGCTCTTTGTCAAGAATACAGAGAGCTTCAAGAGAGAGGCTGCGACCCTGCTATTGGTAACTATATATATAACCCTCTCAAACCCTAGTCTTCTTTTTTCCTTCATATAAACATATATAGTTTTCCCCTCATTTTTAAGCATTTGGTTCTAGGTTTTACTTTTTGTGTTTTCTTGGAATTGGTCACCAACTTTATTTCGGTTGTGACAACCGCGTGCGAGTCATTTAATTTAACATATGCTACATTTATATATTAATACACGTGCTAACTTAATTTCAGAAGTACACATACAGTGTGGCGTGTATTGGTTTAATAGTAGAATGTTAATGCACCATGAATCTGCACAGGGTACTGATTTTTATAATTGAGAGAATTAATTGTGTAGAAATGATTAGGGGTAATTCTGATGATCATATGCAAGAAATTGCCGCCATTAGGAATGTAGTAAGCATTTTGGTATGATATATAATATCTATAAATCACTTTAATTTATTTTAGTTAAATATAGTGAACAAGAATTTTAACTCATACAAGTATATTATATATGTATATATTATATTAGTGCATAAGTATGGAATATATATAGAAAATTAAATGTATGAAATTATTTTTAAGTTTTTGGGGTTATAATAATTAGGACACTCGGGAAATGTGGCAAAGCAACAGAGGCAGCAACTACAGATGCAGCAGCAATTTGGGGTAACACCTCCAATGCAACAAAGGATGATGATGTGATTTATCATGATTGTTATATATCCTTAATTAATCTGTACTTTGATTTCTTATTGACGCATGGATTGTTCCACTTTTATTCTCTTGTCCAGAAGTTTTTTCAAGTTGCATAAATAATAAATATGGTGATATTATTTTTATCTTTTTGTTTTAATGAATAATTCATGAATCATGAGAATGTGCGTGATCAATATATTAATAATTAATACGAATTCTATTTTCACCTAATTAATTGCATACCCTACAATTAAGATATTCTTATCTTGTTTATATTCCCGACAAGAAATTAGGGTGTTCAATTAGTGGCTAGCATATAATTGATTTGAAAGTGCTGATGTATGATTGAACAGTAAAACTAATTTCGTTCTGCATAAATTTTAATCGTATTAGACGTGTTTGTACAGCTCATATTTTGGCATGTAGAGATATGTGCAACGATAATCAGTAATTAGCTAATGAAAATGTTCTGATCATGTAACTTGAGAGTTTCATGATTTAATAATTAGATTTATAATATTGAAGATCTTCTCTGTTGAGGTAACAGTTTTTTATCTTCAAATTTTAAAGTGCAATTCAACGATTTAGTTATATCTATATATATATAGGAAAAGCATCCACCCTAGAGGCTCTTATGGCCGACCATCTTTTACAGTCCGATTTTTTTTAAATGGGTCCCTGGAATCGATAAGTTACTGCAACTTAACTTTCTTTCAAACTTCCAATGGTCATTTATTGTTGTTAAATAAATTATTTTATTTTTATTTTTGATTCATGTTTTACACATGTCTTTTATTCCTCCTCTGTTTCTTCGAATCACTGCTGTTGCAACGCCTCCCTACACACCAACCGACATCCTCCTCAGTTGCGGCACATCGGAAAAATTACACCAGCGACCGACTCTGGGATGGAGATGTGTGTTTGCTATGCACGTCTTCTAACGCCGATTCTACATCTTCCACATCCACAACCTCTCGCGGCGAACCCTCTGTCTCCACAATCCCCTTTTACACAGCTCGATTCTTCGATCTCATTTCATGTACTCATTTCCGGTGAGCATAACCCAAAAATTCACCCACCTCTACTTCTACCCCACCACCTACTCTGACTTCGAGGCTTCAAAATCCTTCTTCTCTCTCAAAGCCAATGTCTTTACCCTGTTCAGCAACTTCAGTGTCTACCTCTACTCCAGTAGCTCCTCTCAATTTTGGAACTTAAAAACTTGGGTTCGTCATCATATATTGTAAAAATGGTAGTATATACACGTATATATGAATGCTATATAGAGAATCACAAATAAAAATAATAATTTACTTAACGGCGTTAAACTATTATTAGAATGGAAGGTTAAGTTGCAACAACTTATCGATTCATCTTAATAGATCCTACGGCTGATCTTAATTCCTTAAATTTTAAAATTTACTCATCTGGAAGTATTGCAATGCTTAATTTTCCGAACATGATGTAGAAATATATTACATCTTATATATTTACATTTTTATAGTATATTATATATTTATACAATCTGTCACGAAATAACAAAACAATATAACAAATATTAGAAAAATTAATAAATACTAGAAACATTGATGTAAATAAAAAATAATTATAATTTTAGTAGTATGTATTAATGAACGCAACCAAGTTTATGTATTGTAAATTTATTTATTTATAAAATGCATTTTTAATTAACATAATGCATCAAGGAATATTACTGTATGCATACACAATCAATAGATTAAAATTGTGGTTCATTATTTTCATAATTAATTGAATTCATTGGCTATGCAGTATTTCTATAAGAATAAATTTTGGTGGGAATTATAACGTAAAAAAAATATTTACCATAATTATATTAACATATAATCCGGCCAATATAGAGGAAATTGACCGTTACAACATAAATATTTTTACACTTTTATCCTTATTGTATTAATAATGGACGTAATCATAAATATTATTATAAAAAAAAAGATTAATTTTTAATCATAGATCATACAAATTAAAAGTATAGATTTATTCTCATTTCTCATTTTAAAAACTTCTCATTTGATCATTCCATATATATATATTTGTACATAAGATTAAATTAATTATAAACTCTTTAAAATAAATTTAGCCAAACACCCTCTAAATTAATTAGCTTGTTTTTACTCGTATATATATTTTAGTTATCACCGGTCTACACTCTTCGATGTTAATATTTAGGTTGTATATACAATATTGATGTCATCAAAATATGTTGAAACAAATGTGAAAAGAGAACAAATATATATGAGAAAGAAAAAAAAGAGAAAAAGAAAAAGTGAAATGGGGGAAAACATGAGAGAGAATAGAAGAGGTAAAATTACTTGCATGAAAGTAAGGATGTGTGAATAGAATATGAAAGATTAGATTATATTAGATAGTTGTGATTGGAGGTTAATTAATGATGTGATTAATATTGTTTTGGTGGATAGAAATGGGTGAAGGTGGTTGGACCGTCCGTTTATGCCCAAATTTCCGACCGCTCGCCTCTCCTCTCCTCTCATCTTGCCACATGCCAATTTCAATTCTTTTTAAATTAATACACCCCTACCTCGCACTATAATTAAAAATGAATTCAAATTAGCATTTATTTAAAAATTTAACGATTATATACCTTATTTTTGAATTTATTAATTTTCAAAGTGATAGTAAATGTTAAAATACAATTGTTTTTTGAATTTATATATTAATTTTAAAAGTGATATTAAATGTTAAAATACAATTTGAGTTAATTATACAAACTAGCCAAAGAAGATAGTAAAAGACAAATAATAGCCACAAACATAATACTATTTAAATTCTAGCCATTTTGAATGTGAATTATCATAAATACCCTTCTACTTAAGTGTATGAATGGTACGAATGGTATGAAAAGTATGAATAATATTCATTCATACGATTCATACGTACATACAGTTTAATAAAATTAAGTATCACGTATGAGTGGTACGATTCGATACAATTCATACGATTCATACGTACATACAGTTTAATAAAATTAAGTATCACGTATAAATGGTACGATTTGATACAATTCATACTATTCATACTCAAAAATGTAAATTATAATTAAAAGGGTATTTTAGTACAAGAAATTTATAAATGGCTAGAATTTAACTATTATTATATTGGTGGCTATTATTTGTCTTTTATAATCTTTTTTGGCTATTTTATATTTTGCCTCCTACAATTTTATATCTTAATTGGTTGAAATTAGTAAAAGTTTTAGTATTGGACATAAAATTAAATCAAAGGAAATACTAAAAATTGAAAGCGGCACATGGACTGATTAAAAATAAGTGGGATCATAAATCCAATCCGAACTAATTAATGATTGATAAGATCACATCATCCCATGCATGAGCCAATGTCACAATTTATGTTTAATGATCGAGAAATGTCATTCAAGTGTCATAATCAAGAAATAATAGTATCTAACTCGCTGATAATGATACATACGTGATCCAGATGAGATTATATATGAAAAATCTAGTACATGCATGAGATCTTGATGATTAAATAATATTATATAGTGGTACAATTACAAACAAACACATATTAACATATATATGGTTATTGTACGTGTTATATGATTTGGTGAAGACTAAGGCTGTAAAGTAAGCGGCAAGTAAGAAAATGCAGTCCAACATAATCCTATATAGATATATGGTAGCTAGAGAGAATTCATATAGAAGCAATATTTGTACAAGAAAAAATGCATGTAGAGAGTCCTCTTTGTCAAAGTGTTAGCTGTAAATATGAGAACAAAGGAAGACTTTTAATTTAATTTATAGGAAGAGAAGAAGAAGAGGCTTCTCCCTCAAGGATCATGAATTGATATTAACTAGCTAATAAGGGGTACTACTGCCATTAATAGTGGGCTCTGAATGCTGCCATTGAGTATTAAGCTACTCTCTTTATATTTTGTTCTTCAAAAACGACACGATACTGACAGGACACGATATTGAGATATGATAGAGGAGAGCAGTAGTGATGATGATCATCAGCTTCCTCCGGGGTTCCGATTCCACCCTACCGATGAAGAGCTCATCACTTACTACCTTACCAACAAAGTTTCCGATTTCAACTTCACCACCCGAGCCGTTACCGACGTCGATCTCAACAAGTGCGAGCCTTGGGATCTCCCAGGTACTCTTTATTATCCCTATGAAATGTGTTGAATGACTAAATTCGAATACTGATGATGAAATAATGATTTGAACAACAGCAAAAGCGTCTATGGGAGAAAGAGAGTGGTATTTCTTCAGCGTGAGAGATCGCAAGTACCCGACGGGGCTGAGGACGAACCGGGCGACGGAGGCCGGGTACTGGAAGACGACAGGCAAAGACAAGGAGATATTCCGCAGCAGCAACCAGATGGAGATGGTGGGGATGAAGAAGACTCTCGTTTTCTACAGAGGCAGAGCACCCAAGGGTGAAAAGACCAATTGGGTCATGCACGAATACAGACTCCTCAATCACTGCAACAAGGACGAATGGGTTGTCTGCAGAATCTTCCAGAAGACCACCAACTCTCTCAAGGCTAGGCCTCATCATCATCACCAACAAACGCCCTCCTCCCCCACCGACGAGCTCGGGGATCTCGACATCGAGCAGCTGCCAAATTTCACTGACGAACCTAACATGGCTATCAACTGGAACAACACAAATCTCTCCACTGATCATGCAGCTGCATCACCATCTGCATGGCCCTCCTTGCTCTCTACAAATCTTTCCATGAACTCTTTGCTGCTCACTGCATTGCAGCTGCGCAGGGGCCCCACCGCACCTCACCATCATCCTCATCCTCATCCTCATCATGCTTACTCTAATTTGATGCCACAACCCAATATCATCAACCACTTCCAAGATTTTACTGCCTCGTCCAATTTCAACATGCAGCCTTCTGCGTCGGAGCAGCCACCTAATTACAACGACTCCAACATCTGGTGAATCGAAGATGATTAATATCCGATTCTTGTCAGCTGATCGTAGGTAGGTGATGGGCAAAGTCCATGCCTCCAATAAATCAAGACAATAATATTGGTAGAAGAATATTCACAAATATCATATGTATATGTTAAATATATCATCTATGTTTCAATCTTATTATCATTGGTTCCATTTGAGTAAATTAATATAATTGTCACCAATTCATCGATTTACACAAGCGATTTACAGATACATCGTATTATATATAATAGCTTACAGTTACAGTGCATTCAAAATGCTGAGAGCAAAAACCCTCTATACTACATTTTGGCTTTTAATAAACCAGCGGCAACAAGTTAACATTTAAGGATACGAAGCTTGTCTTTGAATAATGTATGTATATCCTGTATATCCCAGTTGCTTGGTAATGGAGAATTACCAAGGTATATACTAGAAAGAAGCAAAGAAATCTTTTATGGTGGTGAAAATATTGCCATAAGAGCCTCGATCCTTTAAGCTGTTCGAATATGCATGATCCCGTCCATATGTGCTTGAATTCCATCAAATTATGCCATCATTATTGAGAATTGAGTGAGTGATGATTTAAGAAGTTAAAGAGATTAAGTATTGAACATGTGAAGGTAGCAACACTACTAGAAAAACGCTCATACATGACATTAAAACAGTGTGATGTATGAGGGTAAAAGAATGTCAAATATGCCTGTCTCATCTATTTCTCGCTCATAGATGACATTGAAAACGTGTGATGTATGCGCTCATAGATGACATTATTTTATTAAACGATAACACTAAAATCATGTCATCTATTTTATAATACATGACACAATATAATGTCATCTATATTAAAAAAAATGTCATTTATAAGCGAGAAGCTGACACATTTAGGTGAAATACATGACTTTTTTAGAATGTCATCTATAATTCATAAGATGACAGTAATTTAATGTCATCTATAATCTGATAAATTTAACCATTTTCATATTTTTTTCATTAATTAACCTGTATTTAATAATTTTGGTTTCATCAATATATTTTACAAAATAAAACAATGCCAAATAGAGAATTCATACACGCACTAAAAATATTTATATGCATTAATTGTCTAATATTCAACTTCGTACACGAAAATAAAAATAAAAATGACAATACTAAAAAGTTTGGGTTAATATTTCAATTCTCCCAACAAAATCCCGAAATCTTTTGGAATATAGCTTTGGATCTACAGCTGAGATTGAGATTGAATCAACCTGCAACGATTTGTATGCATGTTCGATCTTCTTGCTGATATCGTAGTCTTGTAAAATGTCGATGACCCCAAAGTAGAGAACTACTTCGTATATTTCACCACTGTGGGAGGACCTCATATTGCTGACTCCTCCACTCGTGTACTTATCAAAATCACTCCTCCGAGCAATGCGCTCTGCTCGAGCCGGCATGTTAGCACCTAGCCTGATCAGTGGTTTCCTGGTAATAAACAAAATAAAACGAAATAAAAATTTAAACCAGAGATTTATATGTTAAATGAAGCAAATTAACAAGTATTATTAGTTACGAAAGAAAACAAAAACAACATGTCAACTTTGTCATTAAATTATGCATATTGCCATAATAATATTAAGAACAGCATTACAAGAAAAGTAAATTAAAAGCTATACCCCACAAACAAATGTTTTCTAACAAACTGCCTAAACTACATTGCCACCCCATCTAAAAGACTCTTTGAATTATTCAACTACCAAAAAAAAGTCAGTTCATGTGATGTTAAAATAAATTATAAGAGCTAGAAAATTGCCCGCTGCCCAGTATGCTTTATTTGATGTTGTTCTTTTTATTTGCTTTCAAGGTTCTTTTTAAGATTTCTTCATATTTCATGTTTTCAAAAACCATGAGGCTGCAAAACAGGCAGCAGGACTTCAGAACCTAAGAGATAGAGCTTGTTCTCACAGGATGTGGCATTTGAGAACATTCAAATTTTGATAAAAACGACGTTCCAAAATTTGTTAAGCCACTGAACGGCATGTCTGCTTGAACAGCAACAGTGTTCCCAGGAATACTTCTCTCATCAGGTCCATTCTGTATAAAGAAAAGCAATCCTCAGTGTAAAGCAAAAAGTATAGAGAGATATTTATCAACACACACTTCTAAGTTTCTGAACATACAACTTCTTCAAGACATCCACAATCGAAGTAACAGAGTTCAGAGATACCTAATATAAAGGATGAAGAAACATTCAATGGTCAGTGCATATTAAGCAAGGTGAAGAGAGTGGAGCAGTGAGCATTAGTAAAGATGATTGAAATACTTTGAATCTAAAGGTGCTTAATATTATAAAATAAGACCTTAAGCATAAAAGCAAAACGATGATGATACAAATAAAGAAGTTAATTTCACCCCACATGCAGGCAGGGAAGAGAAAGCAAGGACAGACAAACACATGTCTGAGTCTTAAAGAGATTCAATTTCCTATTGACGCAAGTCAGAGCTCGTTATGTATATATCTTCTTCAGGAAGAAAGAGAAAAGTGCCAATATAGCACTCCACTAATTATAGAACTATGAAAGTACCAGGCTTACCACGTAAACAAGAATAAGATTTTACAGAACAAAAAAAACAGAAGTTGACTCAAGGAGAAAATACTTAATTTTATAATGAGATGCACTTAGAAATCTTTCATAATGAGATGCACTTAGAAATCTAAAAGTAAATTCTAAATGAGGGTGGAAGATATAGCATACAACTGAAAAATTAGAGTAGAACATGGAACAACATAATGCATAATAAACAGTATAAGTGTAACTAGAATGGAAGTTATGGTTCAAAGAGAAAATTAACAGTGCAAGAATCATGCTAATGCCATAAGCCAGATTACCTTCTTTGCAGAATTTGAAGAAGAAAACCAACCAGCTGCAGGTGATTGCACTTTTGGACTCCCTAAATCACGAGAAAGTCAGCAACAAAGATCGAAGACTAGTCTAATAGGGCAGATAATACCATATAAATCTCACCGTTCTCTTCAGGTTCTCTTGATAAATGTTTTTTCTTCTGTGAAAGATAAAGAAAGCTCTAAAATATGTTATGTAAATTAAATAAAAGCATGAATAATACAAATAAAAACTTACTACTGCAAGGAGCACATCAAGACCTTCCATGGTCGGAGGTCGTATGCTTTCAAAGTCAACTGAACATAATAAGGTAATCCATCCATGTCATTATCACGTTGTATCACAACACAAACATGAATAGACATATAGAGAAATCATGCCAGCTTGAAACCGATATCAAAGCAGCAATACTAAAAAGAATCTGAGGTCCCGAGGCTACCTAAAGAGCTTAAGGTATTGCTGGTGATAGTTTCCCCAGCTTGTGCCAAAGAGATTAACTATGTAGGAAATTGTTAAGAATTATCAGCATCACAACAATGACACTTCTTGCTGAGAATTGAAAGACACAGCAACATAAAAGTGACATGATGAAACCTGCATTGCTGTAATGAATTCTTTTATAATGAGATGCACTTAGAAATCTAAAAGTAAATTCTAAATGAGGGTGGAAGATATAGCAGACAACTGAAAAATTAGAGTAGAACATAGAACAACATTAGCACTGGAGCTTGGAAGAAGAGGTAAATTAGAGTAGAACATAGAATTAAGAATATAATGTAAAACACTATATAAATCATTTGACCATCGTCAGTGTCCAATGATCGTTGATTGTCATCATATTCTAATACTATATGCGAATTATGAAGCAAAAATTAGAGGAGAGAATCATACTCTCTAAAATTTAGTTAACACTTGACGCCTGATAGTAAAAAAAGTTGCTTGCTTCATAAAGTAATACTTTTATCCAACAATTGAAAAATATATTAACTACTGAAGCCATCAAATGCCTGATACACACAATTGAATTAGGTTTGTGTAAAAATCTACCTTTGGTGGCATTACTTCCATCAACACCAGCTCGAGCTACTCGATCTTGATTCCCAGCAACAAGATTTTTCAGAAAGCCATCATCATTCTTCACTCTCTCCGCCACCAACTCCAGAAATGAAGGGCCCATCTTCTCCCACTCTTCCCTAACATAAACTCTAATCGCTTTGTTGGCGTCCACCCCCTCGAATTTCTTAACGATGCTCTTGCAAACTACATCATCCCACACCGCCGCCTCGATGTCATCCTTCCACTCCCAAAGAAGGTCCGAACCCAGCCCCCCTCTGCCCACACCCTTCTCCATTAACCCAATTCTCCCTCGCCACAATCTCTTCACCGCCTCGAAAAATCTGAACTTTCTAGCGTCATGATCATCATCTCCGTCGTCTCTGGTTACAAGAGGCTTCAAAGTGCAGTGCACAGCCACCGCGCAGTACGCGCGCTTCATCGCGTTGGAGACCGGCAAATTACCTTGGCGGGACTCAATCTCCTCCAACTGCTCCAACAAATCAAGGGTGCTCTCAGAAACCGAATGCTGCGACAACTCAGACTCAAGCTTTTTCAGCAGGAGAGATTTTGCCAATTTGGGATTCTCCTTTGGGAGAGACACCGCGCGGAGGAGGGAATTCAATATCCGGTCCTCGAGCGGCTGCCGGAACAGGAATTCCATAATCCAATTACAGATGTCTGGGTCGATATCCATAGTCGATTCAATTGTCAATCAAAGCCCTACTTTTCTGAAGAAAGGAGGGAACTTTTTCGAATTAGGGATTTTGAAATCGATAATGAACTGAAACGATTTAAGGGCTTGTTTGGTTTGTACTGTTCGTGAAAATATATATATATTTTTTTAAGTTTTCTATTTTACAAAAAACACTAATATACATGACATTTTTTAATAAAGTGTCATGTATATTAAAGTAAAACACACACATAGATGACATTTCAATGATATTGTCATCTAAGCTCCCAAAGATGACACTATACCATAACATTATTTAACAAAATGTCATCTATATTTTTCCTGACACTTCATACATCACATTTTTTTTTTCAAAATGTCATCTATCCAAAAAAAGCGCTCATAGATGACATTTTTTGAAAAAAATGTCATCTATGATGTGTCATCTATGCTCATTTTTCTAGTAGTGCAAGTGTGGAAGCTAGGTGTTACAGCCCCAAGATCGTGGTCTAGTTGTGGTGCGGAGGAGGGCCGAGGCATGGGGCCAAGGCCGTGTCGAGGCACGGTGCCGAGACACAATGAGACGTGGTGCGTGGCGTTGCGCCGGGGCAACGTGAGTGTTGTCCCTTGTGCTAAGTATGGCACAAGAAGGGTGTGGGACATGAGACGGAGACGTGGGCCGAGACATGTGTGGGACATGAGATGGAGACGTGGGCCGAGACATGTGCGAGACGGGGGCCGAGGCGTGGTGCCAAGGCCCTGTGCCGAGCGGAGCGGCACATGAGTGGCACGAGTGTGTGGCGCGGGCCACTGGCCGAGAGTGGCGCGCGAGCGTGGCGCGCGCCACTGGCTGAGATATGGTCGAGAGTGGCATGCGCGCGGGGCGCTGGCCACTGTGCGAGACCTGGCCGAGAGTTGGCCGAGAGTGGCACGCGCGCGGCGCAAGCCTGGCACATGCGCGACACGGGACGTGGCGCGGGCATGGCGCAGGCGTGGCGCGGGCAGCGGGTGACAGTTACGCGTGGGCGCGGGCCACGGGAGTCTGTTGCGAAATTCTCAGGCGTGGCACGCGCCAGCGCGAAAAGCAGGACAGTTGGTTGCGAAGATTGTGGGCGCGGAGCGAGACAAGACCAAGTCTATGGAACGAGAGCGATTTGTGGAAGGTTGTTGCGGTAACAAACTCCACTATTTCGGGAAGTTGTGGGAGACCAAGTCTAGGACGCTCCGGACGCGCCACATGGCACTGGACGGACCTAGTCTAGCTTTCGTACGGGCCAAACCCATTGTAAGCCCAGTGAAGGGGCGTGTCCTTCACACTATAAATATAGACCATGAGCTGCACGCCCAACACTTGGAACACGTCTAGGATTGAGGGTTCTAGCATGAGACATAGCCTTAGGCCGAGCGTGAGATAACTCGAGGGCTCTAGAGTGTTGGGTGATTGTGTGCAAGCTGTGGTTCCTTTTTATGTGAGTAATAGAAAGGTTGGGAGTGAGATATCCCGTAAACTTGCGTGTCCCTTATTTAATATTATATCCGCTGCGTAATACTTGATCGAGGGAAAGGTTTGGACGACATAATTCATCCGTAGGCGGACGCGGTGCTTGTTGTGCGAAGGCTGGTCAGGGTGTGCGTGCTTTGACGCCGGCATGAGGACGAAAAATTCGGGACATCGAGTTATCCCGTGACACCAGGCATGTTAGATATGTGCAAGTACGTATCAAGTTGATCGGATGAGGGTCATGCAAATGGTTTTAAATGTTCTATTACAAAATCCTTATACTAGAGCAACATGAAATGAAAAGTGTTATCATGAAGACACACTTGAGATTAATTGTCAATTTTATTTAAGAATCCTTTGGTTTTCTCGTGGTATCTCTCATCATGTTAAGAAGATGTGTCGTCTGGTAGATAATCAGGGGTATACTTAATTAAAGGTTTCGAGTCGAAGTTTTTTTAATAGAAGCTTTATATTGGATGCAATACTCAATATTCTGAAATTTATGAACATGCACAATATTATACACATTAATGAGAAAATGACTTTTTTTTTTTTTATCTCAAAGCAATCTCACATTTGGAGAGCCCGAACCATGCATATAGGGGGCGTTTGGTTTAGTGAATGAGATATATTAGA
Organism: Leonotis leonurus; assembly: GCA_026898415.1. Taxonomy (NCBI): domain Eukaryota; kingdom Viridiplantae; phylum Streptophyta; class Magnoliopsida; order Lamiales; family Lamiaceae; genus Leonotis; species Leonotis leonurus. The sequence goes on along the minus strand of JAPKLX010000082.1, from coordinate 70,861 downwards.
TTGATATGATAAGAGATGATTTGATTATTTGGATTATATAATTATGTGTTTAGTTTTATTGATTATAATGTTTGATAAATTATTTGATTATGACTAAAATATATAATAATACATAAATCGTCCTTTCTAGAGATATGTGGGGGGGGGGGGGGGGGTTTACTTGTATTTTTGTAAATAATAAAATTGATTAGGATAATTTTGTAAATTTACATTTTAGAATGATGCTTGATTAATAATCAAGTCTAATCAAGTCAATATTAAGTTGATTAATAATCAAGGAATTTCTTGATTATATGCGGGTAGGATAATCTATCTCGGGCCAAATCAAGCAAACCAAACACTTGATTGTACTTGATTATTTTATCAATCACACCTAATCAAGGTTACCAAGCAAACCAAACATCCTCATAGTTTATGCAGTAGTAATAAATGCATTAAAAAAATGATGTTTATTTGTACAGAGTACATGAAGGAACTAATCAAACAATATTTGATTGAAAATGTATGAGAAACTAGGATATTAGAGATGACTTGATTTGTGTGCCTAATTAGCTGTTCTCATCTACAGATTGGAGGAAGTTAACGATTTGCATCACAACCCATCTGTCATGTGTCACATCAGATGCCATATAGGACAAACTCCAACGGCTAGAAGTACAGTTAACATTCAACGGTCATATATGCAATCAATGCAATATTTAAATGTTGTAACAACTAGTTTTCAAATATTATGCCTATAAATACTTCATGCGCATCTTCATAAATAAATAGTGGACACAAGAAACCCATAAAAGAGTCATAACGGTGCAAAATTTTCTTGTGAGATTCAGATATTAAACGAACACTCGATTGAAATTTATATATTATTATTATTGTATTATAAAGAGAAATCACCATATTTTGAAGATAAACACATTAGAACTATACCTTAGGATTGAGTCTTCAAAGCCAAACAGTTCTAGCATTTCTCCATAGCCATAAAACTTTCAAGCTCAATAATAGAGAAGCAAGGAGGAAGACGACTTCTTATAAATCCAAGTCAGATCTCGCACTTAGTGAGCATATCAAAATTTGTGTTTTTCAAACCACGTTAAATATTGTGTATTCTTTATTTTATGCATTGCACTATTTGATTATGTGTTTATCACTTGTATCAAGGGAGTTAAATTACTACCTTACACAACCAACTTGTACAAGACAATGTCGCTATATCTCGACCTGCTGTTCAAGCAGCCGCGCAAAAAGTTGGAGTGTGGTGTATTCATCCCATACACCACATCTGCTTTTCCAAGGACCCAACATCGTTACTTTACAGTATTTTTCGATACGATAAGTACGATATACTCCCTCCGTCCATGAAGTATTTGCACACTTTGCTCCGGCACGGATTTTAACGAATGATTTGAATGTGTTGTGAGTGGAGTAAGGGTACCATAATATTTATTAATTAAATATGTATACGTGAGTGAAAAAAAGTTAGTAGTTGATTTATAAATAAATTAAATATGCTATGAGTGGAATGAGAGTCCCACATTATTTATAGTTAAATATGTAATGTGAGTGATTAAAAAGATAATGATAAGTCCAACAATATAAGTATAATTATTAAAAATAGAAGTGTGCAAGTTTTTCGTGAACACAATAAAGTTGATAAATGTGTAAATTTTTCATGGACGAGAAGGGAGTACCATTTTTTCAATAAATTTTAATAACTCTAATTATATGTATAAATGAAAGATCATTTAGAATATCAATTTTGTGATTTGACCTAAACAATAAAATAAGTAAATAATAATTTCGGAGAAAATATGAATCATACCATTCATAATTTCAGATCATGTTGATATATGTGAATATTATGAATGTTATTCACAAAATTTTATGTCTAATTATTTATTTTTATCTAAAATATTATTCCTTCGTCTCCTAATGTTAAGACTTGTTTTCTCTTTTAAATTGTTTCACTACTGTCGTTTGTTTATAAAAAATAGCAAAAAATATTTTGTATAAATATTACATTTTCTTATATTTTACATAATTTCTTAAATTAGGTAATAAAAAAAAAAGTCAAAAACGGGAGGAAGGGAATTATCATAAAATTAAGGGTGAACTGAACCGAAAAAATAAATAAAACCAAAAAAAAAATTGAACAAAAATATTTAAAATCAAAAGTGAACCGAATTAAGTTCGAACCAAAAAAAAAAATCGAATCAAAATTTTCGGTTTAAAACCGATCCAAAAACATTAAATAAATAATTATTATATAATATATATATTTAATAAGTAATATTAAACAAATATTTATTTAATAAATAATATTAATTAAATTATTACTCTCTCCGTCCAATTCCCACTTTGCCATTTTAGTACGTTCACCAAATTTTTTCTCAATTTTCTTTTTATTTTTGGCATCCCTTCTTCTCTCACTACACTTTAACGTGAGTCATATTATTCACTCACAATACATTAAACATCATCTAACTTTTTTTGGGTCACATTCTCCACTCACTATACTTTACCCTCATTTTATCATTTACCAGCCAAAGTCAACCTATTTTATTAAAGCTCATGCCGGGTCAAAATGGGAAGAACATTGGTGGGCGAAGAGTGTATTATATAGTACTTCATCCGTCTCATTTATAATGACACATTTTTTTGGCACGGAGTTTAATGCAAATGATTTTAAGTATGTAATAATAAATATTTTATTTTTTAATTTGTATAAGATATATATATTTTAGATATTTGATTATAAATTTAAATTTTCACATTTTAATTAATTAAATGTAAGTTAACAAGATTATGCACTAATTATTTAGACTAAAATATATCTATTTTTGATAATGTGTCAAGATCAATGAGACAAACAAAAAAGGAAATTGCGTCATTATAAGTGGGAAGGATGGAGTAATATATTTTGATTCAATTTTCAGTATGATTTTTTCGATACTAAAATCAAAACCGAACTGAAAAAACAAATTTTTGTAAAGTCATAATCGAAACCAAAATCATAATCGAAACCAAATCGAATCGGATTTATGGATTCAAATTTTTCTCACCCGTAGGATTATTAAGGGCCTATGAAGGGTAGGTATTGCCAGTTTTCTTCCGCCTTTCCCGTGATTCTCGACTGTGCTGAGCTGCCTTCTCTCTCTCTACTCTCTTTACTTAACAAGACAATTACACCACTCACACTTGTGCTGAGCTGCAACTCTTAAATGACTCGTTTCAAAGAGGAAGAGATTCGAACTCATCTTCTAAATGGCGATGAAGATGTGCACGCAGAGAACTCCCGCAAACCACATGTTGTAGTTGGACAAGTACATTTCTTCTCTCATTCTTTTTCTTCTCCCTTCTTTCAATTTCTCCAATCATCTTTGTAGTCTTCCTGTTTCATTTTGATTGTGATGTTGGAGTTATTGAAGCAGATCAACGGCAACGGTATGCGTGATATGACTCTAGAAGAATTGTACAACAGCCAATATGATGATGACGACGATGACAGTGATTGGGACCCTTCGTCCTCTTCGGCACATAATGTCGTAGAAATTTCCAAGTGGTTTTGCCTAAATTGCACTTTGCTGAATATTGGTGACAACTCTCACTGCCAGGTAGGGTCAAAACCTCTTCCAGTCAGTCTTTTTATGGTTTTGTGACTTATAAGCAGTTTTGAGATTTGGAATTCTTTCATTGGAAAGGTGTGTGGGGAACATAGAGAATCTGGAATACTAAAGCGGGGCTTTCTGGCTCCCGCCTCATGTCGAGAGGGTGCTACTGAAGATGGCGCACATGCAGCTGATGGACTACGAGGTTTGACTTTAATCTAACTTTTAATTTAACTGCGTATTTGTAATCCCAAAACATGGATTTTCATTTGATTTTCTTAAACATTTTGATGTTGTATTCTTAATAAGAATTTATGTTTGATGTCAACAATCTATAAAATCGAACCCAAAAATAAAATGAGGAAGAAAGGGTTATAGAGTAGAAGGACAAGCAAAGGACTAAAATTATGAGCCCTGTTATCTACAATTTTAAGACACGAGTTAATTAGACTTGTTCCCTCCATTATGCATAGATGTGTACCTGTATATTTATTTAGTTAAAAGACTTTTATCATGTTATTGGGAAGCCAGAGGTATATAGTTTGAATGACTACGACCAGAAGTTGTGATTTATGAAGATAGAAGGAAAGGCTCGTGTAAACTTGCTACATACAAAAAGAAAGTGGAGACTGGATAGTGTTTTTGGTACTACATGTTCCTGTTTTGTTATATGCACATTGTTATGCTCAGTTCATAATTCATATATGCATCAGTTAATGACCCTCTAAGAGTAGTAGGACCTGAGTTCGTTACAGTCCCTCCAGTTGTTTTCACTTCCTGGCACTCTTTCCATCCTTGACGAAGAATGAATGCTATACCTTGAGGCCTACTTATGCTATTCACAATTCACATAGACTTGTAGTTTATGTGAAGATTTACCTCATGTCTGGAATGTTATATATTTCTTTATAAATTGGAAAGCAGAGAATTATGAGTTTATAACTTTGAACTAAGTCACACCAATGTTGTGCCACTGCACACAAGGCCAGCTCCATTTTTTAGTGGTGGTCTTCCGTATGGCATGAGCTTGGTGCCTCCTTTTTGGATTCCAAATCACTTGAGTTTTTGATGAAGATAAGCAAAAGGAAAAATATATGTAGTGTCTTGTTCTCTTGGAGGCTCATCCATAGATGTGTTCATCTTCAAAACATCATCCTTCTTTGTCTTTGCTTTTCCATTCCTTTTCCCAGACTTTTTGCCTACAGCTCGTTCCTATCACAAGCCAATACCCACTGGTTTTATTTCCCTCCCCTGCATAAAGATAAAGTGTCTTGTTTTCTTAGAGGCTCATCCATCTTTCATAGATATGTTCATCTTCAAAACAATCTTCCTTTGTTATCTTTGCTTTTCATATACTTTTTGCCTACAGCTCGCTCCTATCACAAGCTAATACCCACTGGTTTTATTTCCCTCCCCCTTTCCACCACCTCTGCTTAGTATGTGTGCAAATTGAATCATATGGTATCCTAGGTAAAAAGGCTAGCTGTCTTCTCCAACATAATATATAAGTCTGTAGTCATGGGCTAGCAGGATGTTGGTCACTGAATTTCCTGCCATTATGCTCTTGCACTGTTTAAAAAGTTATTTTGTGTTTGTACTAGTTACCTGAGAAAAAGATGAACTAGAGTTTTTCTATTCCTGTCTGCAACAGTTCATATTTCTATTGCCATTTTTCCTCAAGTCCATTCTCTTTAACTTCTCATGAATTTTCCATTGAGCACTGAGAAAACTAAACCTCAAATGTTTAATGTTCAGCCTTATTTATTTATTTATTTATTGTTATTGAAGTTTTAACACTTCATAATTTTGTCTTTGTGAAATTGCCATAAGAGAATGTTCCTTTTGTTGTATTACCTCATTACCTGTCAAAGCCCAACATGCAATATGAAATAATTTGTCTGTTTTTACATTCTCTTGTATTCAAATAACTCAATTTTGTTGTTCATAGTAGTTAAAATCAATTGTTTTATTTGCTTCTGAACATGTATATATCTTCTAATGCACAATATTGCTTCAGATAAACCTACTGCCATAGGCTTTGACGAGAGAATGCTCCTTCACGAAGAAGTATGACAGTCTGCTCCTTTACCTAGTTCTCCAGTCTCCACACATTGATGATACCATTTTAACTATCTTTTCCAAAATGAAGTTGTGATATTAATTAAGTGTCAATATCACCCTGCCTACTCTAATTTGAATATACATGAGTAATTATATTTTTTCCCAACTTTGTTATCTCTGCATACTGATCATTTGGTTCATGACACATGTCACTCTCTGTCCCTGTGGCAAATGGAAATAGATATCAAAGACACTCATTTTAATTGCATATGAACTTTCTTCTATGATTGATTTTGTTATGTAAAGGTTATAAGGAAGTCTCATCCCCATCCCGAGAGACCTGATCGACTTCGAGCTATTGCTGCCAGTCTCGCAACTACAGGTTTTCTTAGAGTTACTCATATCTACATACACACCATCATTCGTCGTCAAATAAAGAGCAGTATTTTTCATATATATATATAAGTGTCATGTTATAATGTGATGCATCCATCAAATTCTGTAGTTGAGTGATTGATATGGAACTTGGTGCTTCTTCTTGAATATGCAGGTATATTTCCTGGAAGGTGCCACCCAATACCGGCAAGGGAAATTACTCAAGAAGAGCTTCTTAAGGTAAGATAGGGTGGCCAAATAATATTTGTTCATAAAATAAATTGCGGCTAATAATCGTATTTGGTATTCAGTGGTTTTTCTGTTGTTCATGCACGTAAAATTACTTACGAAGACTTCATGAATTTACTGAAAAAAAGATCCAGTGGTAAATTCGATTAAAATATTTCAAAAGAAACTGCACTTTCTGCAAGAAATGTGCTCCTTGCTCAGGCAATTGGAAGGTGTTCATTAGGATGTAGTCCGAAGGTGGGTCTTGCATCCATCTGGAAAGTTTTTTTGCAAATTCTTTTCCAAATAATCTTTCCTGTGGTTCTCATTCTTAGAAAATTTAAGCTGGTTGAGTTGTTTGTTGGTCATTGCCTACAAAGGTATATAGGAACCTTTAACGATTAACGGATTAAGATCCCTTTGAGGTGGTACAAGACTCGTAACATTCTTAGCTGCTTGGTGGATTTCAAATCACAAAGAAAAGAAGTTTTTTCCCTTTTCTATTTCTGGTATTGCCAGATATTATAGTTGTATATATAACTAGGTTGTAATCCTTCTCCTAGTGAAACTTATTGTTTCTTATCAAATATTTTGAATAAAAAATTGCAAATGAAATTAAGAGTGATTATCTTATTATGTATTTGGAACAGATTATATGGCTCTATGGCTAATACAGACTCCATTTTTGAGTTTAGGTCCACTCCCTCGAGAATATTGATGCTGTTGAAATTACAAGCCGTGTTTTATCTAGGTATGCCTACCTGGCTGTCAGTTTAATGATTTAGCGGCTCATATCATGATTTCTTTTGAAAGTAGTCCTGATCGCATCTATCTCTTTTTGCAATGAATGTGAATGGAGCCAGGTTTATTACATCTACACATGTATATGTTTGTAAAATATTTCTAAATTCAATATGCTTAAAACATAGACCCTGCATCTCTTTTGATTTTCTGCAGCTACTTCACACCTGATACATATGCAAATCAGTATTCAGCAACCGCTGCCAGGCTTGCTGCAGGGTTGTGTTTTGATCTTGCTACAGCAATATGGTCTGGAAGTGCCAAAAATGGATTTGCTTTGGTATGAGAACAGTTAGAATTTTAGGAAACTCTTTTACAAATTTAGCTCAGATGGACAGTAGCCTATGCTATGAGAAGGACATCATTATAAACTCATTGTTCACTTCTCCATCTCCATTGAGTCAGGTTCGTCCTCCTGGTCATCATGCTGGAGTTAAACATGCTATGGGTTTTTGCCTTCATAATAATGCAGCACTTGCTGTGTCAGCAGCTCAAAATGCAGGAGCTAAGAAGATTCTAATCATTGACTGGGTAATTACAATAATCCTTTTCTCCTTTCAAGGTTAATTTGCAATTATGGTTTTTTCTTGACTATTTTACACTATCATCTTACAGGATGTACATCATGGAAATGGCACACAGGAAATATTCGATAAAAATAAATCGGTGTGATTTCATGGAATGTTGGGCTTTTACTTTTGATTTATGCTTTTCAAAAATTTAACAATTAAATTATATTTATATTCATATCATTAGCTGAAGCCTAGAGGCATTAACCTGAAACTTCCAGAATATAATAAATTATTTTCTTACGTGAACTGAAAATATTGATATATCCGGTATTTTTCTTTGCTTGTGGGATTCTAAATTTGAAGTCTTGTATTTCTATTGGTTTTGGGCACCATATGGGTTCTGCTAATATAACTTATTAAAAGTCTTAACTCAGGAAAGATTTCTATGATAACAAAGAATGTCTCTTAATAAATGGTTTATCTTATCTGCCCTGGTTCTCATTATTATCTGTTCATCAAAAATTTCAAACCTTTTCACATGTTCCTGCTCATTGTGGATTCTCGTCTCCCTTTCTGTCTTTATTTCTTTTTCTCTCTGTCTCTGTCTCTCTCTCTCGCTCTCTCTCTTGGGGAGGGGGGAGAGGGTGGTTGCTGGATACTACACTAAACTATTTAATCATATAACCTACACTAGAGTCTGTGTTGATAATTTCTTCTCATATTGAAGTCCAATTGCTCAAATATGTCTACATGAATTCGTAAAATTGTTGTAGTGCCTAGAAATAAAAAAATATCGATGATTTGTTGTTTCCGAAGAAAAATGTCGTAAGGAATTATGATGGTTTGATTATTTGCAACACATGTTACATACATATATCCATTTTCAGCTATAAAACTATTCTTCATAGCACCTCAGCATATCTTTTTTGTTAATTTCTTAAACTTATAGCAAATCAGGATGGTTTCTGCTGAGAATTGATTTCGGTTATACTTTTTCTTCTTATACACACAAATCATTTAGTACAAATTTCCTTTCTTGTGAAACAGTGCTATATCATATACCCTACTGAAGACAGTGACAGCTATACTCCAATTCAATGCACATAATGCTTATGGTTCTTCTGACTGCCACTGATTTTGTTAGTTTTATAACAATGTTAAATGCTTCTGATTATTGCAATCTTTAAAAATATATGGATGAGTAAAATTCGAGTAAAATTCTCAGAGACCATGATAACTCAGTAACGAATGTGTAATATACCTAATGAACTAAAAGGGTTATTTATAAAATCTGATTTCCTGTATGACCATTAAATTGAGACAGTTCAACTTTCTACAAATTTATTTTTACATTACGATTCGCAGAACCAAAATGGCCAACAAGATGCATGCCATATGCCATTGTGATGCTATATTCTTAATTACTTGGGGAATTCTAGTAGAACTATGTCATATGTAATGAGCATCTGATATGTTATACTTTGTTTTCATTTCTTTAGTTCTTGTACTTGTGTATTAAATTGTGAAACTTCTAGTTTGATATATTGTTTATTTTGTAGGTTTTATATATATCTTTGCATAGGCATGAAAGGGGAAAGTTCTATCCTGGTACTGGATCTGCTTATGAGGTAGTATAACTCTGTATAATACATATAAACACATTATAGCGAACATAGCAAGTTCCTAAGCTCTCAAAGAATTTGCCGAGAATTCGATTTTCTAATTTTCTTTTATGCATCTTTTGGTGATGTCAATTATTGCAAAGTACTATTTTGTAATTTTGGTTATTACTTTCTATATTTGGTTTAAACATTTGTTTGATATTTTTTTTGTTAAAGCATGCATTTATTAGTGAAACTGCACCATGAGGAAAATTCTAAATAAATAAAATAAAGGATTTTGCTCCCAAACCTTTTGACTCCTTCATAGCCATGTTCTGGATGATTACAGAAGAGGGCGTTACATTGTTAATATTTCATTGGTTTCTAAATATTCCATGTAATGATATGACATAAGAGTAGCTATTGATTTCACATGTACTGCAGGTTCTGAGCAAAAATTGTTATACCTCATTTTTTAAAAGCCCGTGTCAGTGCCTTTACTATAGAGAAAGAAAAGGGCCTCATTGTCATCTCCAGGGATTGGTTTCTTAACAATTCAAATTTGTAGTTTATATTCTCCTAGCCAGGATCTTCTGCTTCAGTGCTGTGTGGAAAATGAACACACAGAAATAGTTTCACTCCTTTTTGCCATGGCATCCATAGTTGTTAATCTCACATTGCGCTAGCATGTTCTAGCGCTATCGTGTGCTCACTATTTGAATATGTAGCGCAAAATTACATAAAGCATATATAATATAAATTTTAAGATAAGAATCAAAATAATTTGTCCCTCAAAACAGTTCCATACTTGAGTGTTTTAAACAAAATGCAATACTTAAGTTAAATACTTATAATTATATTACTATTTACTACTAAGATGCGAGGTTTCACTAAAAATATCTAACTGTTTAATCATCATCCTCAATGTTTGTAGGCTATATGCTCAGATAGACTTCATATTCTAATATATGTTATATAGTTTTAAACCCTAATGCATTATTATATGTTATCTTAATCAAATAGAATGCTCTTCTGCGCAATGGGCGATATGAAAATAGTGTATATAGCGCAAATCGCGAGAGCTATTTGAATTTTGATAGGAAATCGCAATTCGTCGCGCAAACTGCGCAATCTACGCTATTAACAACTATGATGGCACCTGTTGGTATGCACCCCACCCAGCAGATAAACCTGGTCCTTAATGAATGAGCTCTTAACCAAAAAAAAACATTAATTGTTTCCGTAACTTTGTTTGTGAAGGGAAACATTATTATCTTTCAGCTGTTGAGCACGCTAACCTCTTTCACATTGTGAAGGGAAACAGTATTATCTTTCAGCTGTTGAGCATGCTAACCTCTTTCACATTGTAAGGGCAAGGAATAGCAAAAACCAAAATTGTTTTGGAAATATCGAGTTAGACAGATATGCATGGAAAATAGAAATTCTCTTCTCTTTATTAAATAAATTTTCGAAAAACTTCTTTTGGTTGCTCAACCTTGAAACACCTTACCTCAATGATTCTGGAAGCAGTTAACCCACTGAAATAGAATAAATAGAATAAATTCAGATTCATGTTGGCAACAAGGAATGTAACAGAGTTGTTTAGATACACACTCTTGTTAACCTTTCTAGCTCAATCAAGTAGTTGAGATATTCATTATTGATTTTGCAGATTGGATCAATGGGAGCAGAAGGATATTGTGTAAATATCCCATGGGGTTGTGGAGGAGTTGGTGACAATGACTATATATTTGCATTTCAGCATGTTGTGCTTCCTATAGGTCATGGAATCTTAGCCTTTTTTGTGTAGTTTTTGAATTGTCTAATTCAATGGTATTTGTGTGTTTTCCCTGTTTCGAGTTGTCTGATTCAAGTCCCAATATGCAAACTGAATTTGTGTTTATGCTTTCCTTTTCGAGCTATGACGGTGTTTAGGCTGCCTTGGCAGCGGAATTAATTTTGCCAAAATTTTCCTTTACATACATGCAATCTAGAGGTGATAAATGAAACAATGGTCTGCTCAAATGTCATTAGAAAAAGAGAAAGGAAAAGAAAAAAACCCTTTGAATCAATTTTCAATGTTACTGATTGAATTGCCTTCTTATCCAATTCCATTGGTCATCAACTCAAATTTCTGATCTCTCATGTGCATTACGAGGCTTAATAGTTTAGTATCAAGTAAATCATATTTGCACGTGAGGCATGGTGCAGTTTGAAATGACTAGTTATTGCTGCATTGAATGCTGCAAGAATATGTTGAATGAGAATGAATCTGTGCCACTGAATGTAGTGTTTTGGTAATGATATGCAACCTTTTGCACGAACAACAGAATGCCTAACAGTGTATCAGCATTTTACTCTTTTACTGCTCTCTCCCCTTAAAATTTGGTCTCTTTAGCAAAAGAATAATGGAAGTGTTTATATTTTAGGTCCTAACCGTTGGAGTATATATTTAACTGAAATAGTAAGTGTGATGATTTACTGGTATCTGAAAGTCATGATTTTCTCTATGCAGCTACCGAATTTGACCCAGATTTTACGATAATTTCTGCTGGATTTGATGCTGCACGAGGCGACCCTCTCGGTGGATGTGATGTATAGCTATTTTTGTTTTAAAAATTCTATATTTTGTTACTTTTTGGTAAAGAGTACTGCAATCTAAACAAGTCATACAGGTGCTATAAGATTGTTTAGGTTTGGAGGTTGTACGTTATGCGTTGCATGAGCTAGAATTTATTAGTTGTTAGTAGACTCTCTGATTTGGAATTATAGCATAGAATGCATGAAATTATAATATCCCAAGTTGATATTTCTCATGTTTTACGACCTAGTTTCTTTTTCTCTCATTTTGTTCATGTTCTTATGTTAGGTCACTCCTGCTGGCTATGCACAGATGACACAGATGTGTTGTGCTCTATCTGGTGGAAAATTACTAGTTATCCTTGAGGGAGGGTACGTTTGTTAATGGGCTTCATCTGAATTGTATATCATATCCTTAGTGTGTCTTGAATTTCTCTTTTTTGTTTTAGCTCTCTTTCTTGTTCTACATTTTTCTGTTACAATTCTTTTCTACATCATAGACTTGCTCATAGGTTTCCTGTCCTTTGCAGCTATAATCTTCGGTCAATATCATCATCAGCTACTGCAGTTATCGAGGTAACATATTGGTCAATGATTTCATACTTGATGTCTGCTTCTTCTAGATAACTTAAAAAATTGTCTCTACGTTGTATTTGTGATGACTAGCATATCTACCCCTCATTCTGAGCTGCTTGAGTTTCTTAAAATATTGCTCTTAAGTACGGCGCCAATGTGTTTCAAGTGATTTTATGCACCTGCTATCACTTGTTCTTGTTCCTTAGGCCAGTTGCTCCAATGGTTTGCACTAGAAATGTTTCCACATTTGGAGTAAATGTTACTCTAAAAAATATCCCTGATTATTAAATTGTATTTCTTATTTCTTATTATAGTTATCAGATCACAATAAATGAAATAGTATGAATATGATATACTTAAATAGTTTAATATTTTTTGTAATATATATTACCTTATCGTCAAGTGCAGAAACTGTCACCTAATTTAGCAATAAAATGCACCTAATCTAATAATAAAGTGCATCATGGTCCTTCCAGCACTATCATGTTGTGTGATCCCTTTCGGGGGTGGATTTGAAATACCCTCAGTTAGCTATCAAGTGCTGAGAAATTTTAATTTTTAATGCCTACAGCGACTCTTCTTGATGAGAACTACCATATGCTATTTCTCTATAGTGAGGATCCAACAATGGCGCCTCCAAAGATGCATGTGACCTTTAACACACTTTAATGTGAAGTAATGAATAATAATTGTTCTTGTATCTGTCATTTGTGGAGCCTTTCTACAGGATTTTATGTATTTGCGTTTTTGGTGTTGTAAAATGGTGAGTAATGCATGACAATAGATGGTCACTACTCACCACTTTATTGAGATGTGTGTATACTCTGTTAGCCCTAGTAATTTCTGTTATTGCTAGTGGTGAAGTGCATTAGTGGTTTCGCAACGTCAACTTTAATTATAAAGTTGGAATACAGACTCAGTTTTGGTTCAGCTTTTGGTAATTTGGATTGATTTGTATATTTCAATTCTGTAAATTCATATTCATGTTTTTTATTTATTAGTTTGTTGTCTTTGTTTTCTATGTGCAATTGTTTGTGCCATTCGCAATATGCCAGCTCTGTGTTTCTACATTTCATTCTAATTCAGTTCACTGATCATATAGGTCTTACTTGGAGAAATTCCAAGGCAGAATGTGGGGCAAGTGGTGCCTAGTAAGGCTGGATTTCGAACAGTTCTTGAAGTACTAAAGATTCAGTTGAACTATTGGCCTTCACTAGAATCCAAATTTACAAAGTTGCAATCAGAATGGGGATGGTATATCATGGAGGAAAAAAGTCAGTATATATTTCTGAGTCTTTGGTTTACTTCTTAAACATGAATCCTCCCGTATAAAGTGGCTCTGACCTTGCTTCCTGAACCATTGACAAAAATATGATGCTGTAAATTATGTCTCATTTATGTAAACAGTATATAACTGATGGAGTGTGTCCCTTAGAAATATACTCCCTCCGTCCCACTAAAGTTGACATATTTTGATAAAAAACTCACACATATTTGTTCAAAATAAGCCAACTTTAATGGGACGGAGGGAGTATAATTTTGTTTCTTAGGATGTCCAAGAGGACACACAAGGTATATAATTAATATACTTGCACCATTGTCTTTTGAGCTTGGGTATGCTCTAGATGAATGGTATCTTGTGAACTATAGACGTTACTGTTGATGATTGTAATTTCTTGAGGTATGTGCGGAAGGTTGGTGAGTAGTAACTAAAGAAAACTTTGAGTTTGCTACGAAGAGTGGATGTTTGCATTGATTGGTCTAAATGTGGTGGTTGTGTAGGAAGCCAACAAATTCCCTAGTAATACATCATAATCTAATGTAAATAGTTTCTGGTGTTTCCATATGAATAGAGAAATTAGGATGAAGCATTTTGGTTGATGTATGAGCTTCTGATGATTTGTCTTGTGAAACTAAGGTGCTGGCAAACTAAAGAAAAAGAAGAGATACAGAAAACAGGCACCAATCTGGTGGAAGTGGGGGCGAAGAAGGTGGATGTACAGGCTCTGGTGCAAGAAGCTCTTTTAACTGTATTCTATATTTCTCTTTACTTTTTGTAATTTCCTGATCTCTATTTAACTAGATAGATGGGGAGCTATTGGAAATATTAGAAACTCAAAACTAGCGTTGATGTTGCCTTTGTTTTTTAAACAAAAATTATGAGCAACAGTAGTTTATCTTTTTTGTGAGAATTGTAGTTCATATTTATGTTGATTGTACTTGGTCTTCTTTTATGCCTTTGCTGATGCGTGAATGAATCAACATCCGAGAGGACAACAAGAACTTGATGCAAGAAATGAGTATTATAAAGATGTTCTTTGCATTGCTTGCTTGCACTTCTAGTAAACTCTTTAGCCTTTGTATTGAGATTTGATTCCAGCATCTGCATCTGCATTTTGCATGAATTAGTTGCTTTCAAGTTTTCTCTCTTTTATAATAAAAGGTGTAGTTGGAATTCGTCATGGCCTTTTTTCCAATTAAGTTTTTGTCTTCAAGTGCAACACTAGATATGTACAATCACCAGACGTAATGGTCTTTTTCAATTGAATTTATGTGTTCAAGAATCAAGTGTAACACTAGATTTGGAGAATTATGTATTTTGGTTCAAGTTCTTGTTATATTTTATTTAAGAATCCAATCTATCTATTCTAATTATAAAGTTTTCATATAAATCCATAACTTTTATGTATCTTATTTAATGCTCCACTAGTAAGTCTTAAAAGAAACGATCACCATAACCAATACATCACCCTTAAAATTCTAACTTAAACAAATAATAGAAAAAGAAGAGGAAAATAAAGGAAAACATATTCTTAGGACTCTTTGATTTCAGTGCTTATTTCAATTAAATCTTATACAGTTTATTTCCTTTAGATAAATAAGACCCTACTTTTATATAATACAATTTTTTAAGTTGAGACACTTCTACAGAAGATATTTCAAAATTTTAAGTGAATCTAATATCAATGCACAAATCCACAAGTTAGTTACAAGATGCAACTATTCATATTGACTCCATATAAAAGTAGCTCCAAAGATAGTTGACTTCATAGAATCTTGAAGAACAACAAGAATAATCAGCAAAAACAATTTACACGAGGAACGCTTTATTTTACCTATATAATGATCATATTAACAAACTAGTTTATCTGCCCTCATCCATGGACGAATAGGAAATAGAATTTCTAGAAAAGTCTTCAATGAAAGTACTATTTGTCGAAGTTTTCGTTTGAGTGCTAGTACCATTGGTTTTATTACTAGATGCAGTAGAAGTTGTAGTCCAAAGGCCTACACGGCCATGAACTCCGGGTTTTCCAGGCATAGGTAAAGTGAAAGAATCACTTGATAGCATGAGATGTACAGAATTCATATCTGGTCTTTCTGTAATACTAGCTTGGCAGCACAACAGCCCCAGTTGGATGCATAGTGCAGCTTCTTCATGCGAATATGTGTCGAGGCATGCATCAACTAGCTCCAACGACATTTTACCTTGAAATAATTTCCATGCCTACAAGGTAAGTTCCAATCACAATCCAATAAGGTAGCAGTAAGTAAGGCAGCTCTAAGCATCACAAGCATGCTGGAAAATTGAATTACAACTGTTGTGCATTAAAATTACTATCAAGGCTGAGGAGTAGTCATGAATAAGTGATCATCTAGAACAGAGTTGTATCATATCCTTAAAGCTCACTTTCAATTGATAAAACACGTTATCCATCCTTTTCCAGTTGCTTAAGGTGTAAGTGCTAAAAAGGTTATGATCACTAAGGAGGGGATGAAAAAGAAAAGAAGAAAATCATTGATACTTACATAATTTAACAGGTCAGCTCTTTCAGCACCAAGAAACTTATCATGATTTTTCCTTCCACTCACAATCTCCAAAAGCAAAATTCCAAAACTAAAGACATCGGTCTTTACAGATAGATATCCATGTATTGCATACTCCGGGGCCATATAACCACTGCATCAAGTATAGAATATTTTAACTTGAGGAATGAGCAGTGATATCTCATGAAAAAGGGCACAAAGTTGAGAATGTGAGACAGAAATATGATGGATTTTTACTTACTGAGTTCCAGAAATCCGGAACGTATTCAAATGAGTGTCTTCCCCTGGAAACAACCTTGCCAGACCAAAATCTGATATTTTTGGATTTAACTGATCATCAAGTAATATATTGCTACATTTTATGTCTCTATGAATTATTCTTTCAGGGGCCTCTTCATGCAAGTATAGAAGACCTCTTGCAATTCCTTTTACTATATGGAATCGTCTTCTCCAATCCAGAAGTGGGGACTGTTTTTTATCTGAAAAATAACTCCGTGTCATTCCCACCATCAAATTTGTCATGCTTATTGTGAATATTATAAATGCGATAGAATTAACTACCAAAAAGGAAGTAGTCGAGACTCTTGTTCGGCAAATATTCATAGATAAGTATCTTTTCAGGCCCTTCCACACAGCATCCTAGCAACATGACCAAATTTTTATGCTGAACCCTTAGCAATAATTTCACCTCATTTGTAAATTCTCTAATCCCTTGTCTTGAATTCAAGGACAACTTTTTTACAGCAACTTCTTGACCATTAGACATCAATCCCTGAAGCAAATATTAGACAATACATAAACATTAAAAGTTTGCTAGATAACAATCCATCTAGTTCAGTAGACTTGCTAAAAAGATAAGATGTAAATTTGACTTGTAAGGATTATGCTATGCTACGTATAGAGTTTAACAGAAAATCCAAACCTAGTAAGAGTTTTAGGTAGTACATATTATTGACACAGTCCCCAAAAGAATCCTGAACATCTTTCCTTATGAAAACGATTTGTGCACTGGACTCGTGTTGTGATGAAAATACGTAGATAAATGAGTTGGTTGAGCTCATAATAAGACAGGACAGGACCATTTCTGGAAGAGTTTGAATCATTAGTTTTCAAACACAAATTTCTAGGATAACTTTTGGGCTAGGCTAGTATCACTGTTGGGCATCCTATAAACAGAATGCCAACCAGAGACTGAAGTCCCCCTTACCATATCTTTGCTGTTGGTGATTTGCCCCAATGTGTTAAGAGTTAAAGAGGTATAACTAGAAATAGGAGAAACAATCTAATGAAATATTCTTTTCATTTCCTTTTTGTGTTCTCTTCCAACAACTTAGCCCCTCTCTCCCGCATTCTGGCGCTAATTATTCCATTAGGATTGTTTTAGAAATCTTCAAAATATTATCAGCACTTGTTGGCCACTCTTAGAACGAAATGATAACAGGAAAGGATATTACACGAGACGAAAATTTGACCGTGCTTCCGTTGATTGACAATGTGGGGGAATAGGAAAAGGAGCAGAAGAAGTAGTGCGACATTATGAGGAAGATAGCAATTTCTTTACCCATATAATTTCAGAAGTTGACTTTGAATCATGAATGATGATGAGTGAGAAATTAGAAATAGATGGTATATGGTGAAAACCTTGTAGACGGGGCCAAAGCCGCCATGGCCGAGCTGGTTAATGTCGGAGAAGAAGTTAGTGGCAATCTGCAGCGACTCGAGCTTGTAGAACAAACTCGAGGTGTCTTCCGTATCGTCGGCGGCGGCGGACAGAGGGCGGCGGCGCAGGCATCCACATATGTCGGAAAAGAGTGTCATGAATCAGAAGAAAGCTCTCGAAAAGCAAACACCAAAGTCCAATGTGATTGATTGTATATATGTCTGGACACTAGAATATTAGAATTGAATGGGAAATTTGAGGATTACATAAAGAGAAAGAAGGGTCAAAGACGTTGCCAATTAACTAACCATCCATCTGGAGTCTTAACTTAAGCTTTTGCTGCCATTCACATTCACTCACTACTCTACAATTTCTCAAAACGCGTTTGCGAACTCATTACCAATAACACCACCTCTTCCATTCTAATGCTTTTTCTTTTTCTATTTCTATTTCTATAAAATATAAATTCAATTTATCCCTCAACAATTCATTTTTGTCTAATTATGGACTCAATCTTATTCTTATAACCAAACTATAAATATCTTCCCAAAACACCTTTTTAGTTTTGTTATGACTTTAAACGTGTTTTCTTTTGGTTTTGAATTTTGCGGTTTGCTATGACCATATATATGATATTATTGGCCAATTGAATTACTTACTGGATGAAACATTAATTTAATTAGTTATACGTGCTTACGTGTTTTGAATAAATACTTTATTGTTTGAGATGACTTTACATTGACTTTCTCTTGATCTAGAGTCGCATGATCTACTAATTTATTAATATGGGGAGGATTCAGAGTAGTTGTAAGAACAATAGATCTAATTCAGAGTAGTTGTAAGAGGAATAGATCTAAAGTATGTTTTAACGTTTGTATGTTGGCAATTACTTGGGAATAATAATTTATTGCATGTAATCCTCAATTTAGACACACACACACACACACACACACACCTAAAAGGGTTTGGGGATAGGCTATGTTTGTGAACCGAAGGTGCTTGCAATCACAACACAATATGAAATATTCAATTTTATGCAGAACCAGAAAGACGATTAAAAAAGACAAATTATAGACAGACTTGAGAAGGCAATTTAATTACAGATAAATCTGTGTATTATAGATACAATACAGTGAGAATAATATATGTTTTCAAAAGTAATATGAGCCACGACATGACATTAGCCCTGATGATCATTTTGTACAGAAAAGGAAAGTAAGATGGATGGAGTGCGTTCTAGGCTAGGTAGGCTGCCTACTAAGAAGAGAAGATTAAATCAGTTAGCTGTTTGTACTTGGTTGGGTCTCGGGATCCGAGTGCTTCGGAGCTGACGGTGCACCTCCGTTCATTCTAGCACGCGCCTCTGCAAACATCCTCTGCTGCTCCGCTAATGCTTCTTCTTCACTCATTTCAGCTCCATTCGTCCATTTCCCACTTCGCACGGTGTCCTGTGCATAAACCCATCAGCAATTACTCACACTGTGTGTGTGTGTGTGCTTGAAGATAGATAGATAGATAGAGAGAGAGAGAGAGAGTACTGCTTACTATAGTTTCTACTCTATGCTGCTCGTACGCAGCATAAACTTCTTCAATGTACTCCCCAAATCCAAGAACCTGCACACTGACTAGTAAATTCACACGATATGTGCTCCAATAATTCACATTATCAAAGGTTCCAATACTAAGTATTCAGTTCACAATGAAATTGGACGTCCTTTCAATGAAGATAGAGCATTAAACTACACTATCATGAAATAGTGCCTGATCCAGTTGAAGCAGCAACCTCCCTGTCTCATACTTACACACAAGGACATATGTAACATTTCATATAAAAAGAGAGACCCCAAGAATAACAGATTATTTAAACCATATCCTGCTATATGATTAAATCCAGATGTAAGATATACTCTCGTGTTGTATCTTAATACTCCCTCAGTCCCGCTAAATGCGGTTTTTTTTTCACGTAAAATAAGGAGTAATGTAAAAGATGAAAATGTGATGTTTTGAAGTGTTAGTTTTTGTCATTTTTTGAAACAAGTTAGTATTAGTGGGACAGCCTAGAAAGAAAAACAAACCGCTTTTAGCAAGAGAGAGGGAGTACATGATTATGAATGTTTACAATCAAATCAAATTTTTTTCCTATCAATGCCTTCAAGAAATTTCCTAGAATGGGAAAAAATCTAAAACAAATCAAATAGGAAATAAACTTTGAAAATCATATTACTGATGCAAAAAAATTCTGCAGTGGGAAAGTAACATTAGTACATATTCCAAATCGAAAGATGAGAACTAAGACATGCCTCAGTTTCCTCTCCACCTGATGCATATTTAGTTTCAACATGCACATCAGTATATATCTTCTGATACAATTAACATGGATGGAGAACAATAAAATATAACGCAAGTCATTTTATATGCTAACTGTAAATTCACCAAGGCAAATTAAATTTTTCAACCCAAAAACATTTCATCCAAACATACTTTAAATACTACATTAGAGAAACTAAAACATTTTCATTCAGAGTAAATAGAAAAAGCAAGAAGATAATTGTCTTAAGGATCAAAAACCTCTAAGGCCTTAAGGACATGTTCTGGGGCAATTGTTCTTTTCTCTTCCCTGTTGCAGACTTCATTGGACTCAGATGAAATAAGATTGATAAATTCTGCAAGGTGAAAAAACATAATATTCAATTAACCATCAAGCATGAAAACGACATGTCATCCTAAGATCTGTCAAGGACACTGCTATAAGACAGGACAGAAGTGAAAATAATACTCCCTCCGTCCCACTAAGCATGACGCACTTTATATTCAATTGAGTGTATTATAATAATAAAATGTGTCAAGCTTAGTGGGACGGGAGGAGTACTATTTATTCAAACCTCAGCAAGATTAAGTGCACAACAATGCCTATAACAATAATAAGCAATGGACCCCACATGGACAAGGTAAAACAGAATATTTAAGACATTATTCACTTTAATGACCAAGCCTTGTGGCTGTCAAATGTACGGGCAAGGCAATAGTAAATTAACCATTGAACCTTCCAATGATTAATAAAAGGTTTAATTCATTTACTGTTACGTATAAAATAGTAGAGTAAAAATAAAAAAAGGCCATTATGTCTTTTGAAGTTAAGCACTTGAGCTGTGAAGGGTACTTAAGGCAGTGAATTGAGAAGGAGTTGAACCCCAAACCTAACCCAGAATCTCAGTTCCACAAGGACCTTAAGCTTTACTAGAAACTGGATGAGTCCCACGCCTCAAATGTATGAAGCAATTATAAATGCATATGATGAGGGCTTTGTTATATCTGAAACAGAAGAGGTCGGCACCTCAAATAATGACGCTTTGCAAATATACTTAAATGCCTATCACCATAACCATTAACAGTATTTAGTGGCATATTAAGCTTGCAGTACAATATTATTTGCATCCAATTTAATGGCCATTATTCACGTGTGAAATCAATTATTTAGACATCAATCCCAGAGTCCCCTGCACATAACTAAGTCAAAAACAATCATAGAGTTGCAAACAACACTATAAGATATGGCTACTTTTCTCAAATTCATATTGTCAATCATTCTTATAAAACCAGATCCACAAAAAATAGAGGAAAAGCGGTCCCTTGAAGCCTTCGGTCAAATTCTTTTTCTATTCTGTATTTCTGTCAAGTGTCAAGTACTTAGCTCATAGTTGACTTAAAATCTAACATTAGAATAAATGCAGTGGGTATTTTGCAAGTCAACCAACTTTTAGCCTGTCAAAACAGATTATGAATAGAAGAAAAGACATACCAAGAAGTCACTCTGTACACCAATCAACAAATAAATATATATTTGCCAAAATTTTGATATTTCAGTTGACCTAGAATAGGGAAGTAAACTATGAAAAAACTGCAAATGTTTTCTTGGTGCACAGCACTAATGACACACGGCATGTTTCACATTTTGCTTAACATTTCTGCCATATATTAGAGCATAATAAGTGGTATTTATTAGTTAATTATTCTGTTGCTTATTAGATTATCTATGTCTTACGACGGGCTAGAGTTAGGACTACTTGTATGCTCTGTTTGACTCGCAGGGTTGGGATTTTAATTATTATAAGTTAGCAACAGATATTTCTGTTTGGGCTACACGAGCGTGAGAGTTCCGACTTTGAGTTTTGCTTTATTGATTACGTCGTTTGTTGTTGCCATTTGATAAAAGCAACATGATCATAACCGTCCTAATTATACCTATGTAACTAAAACTTCCTATAAGTTTATACAAATACTATATGAAAGAATTACAGATTCAAAAATTGTAATTCCATTGAATTCATTCAGACGTTTATAAGAGTAACTATCAGACCCCTGAATACATACTTAAAGTTTTAAAAAGATGAAAAAAGTGAACAGATGGTTTCTGATTATAGAGCCTGGCAATAATGTTAACTGCAAAAAAGTTGTCCTAATGAATATACCTAAGAAATATAAGTTAAAATAGAAAGATCAAAAACACACCTACACAGCACTCAATTAAAAGATCTTGAGTATCTCTTGCAACACGAACATCCGGAGGTAGCATCTCCTTGATAATTTTAGTCATTGTTGCTGAAAAGGAATTGTTGTGGTTAGTTACAAGCGAATAAACTATTGTACCATGCACTTAATTCGTTTGTTCAGAAACTAAAACAACAAGAAGAGTGTTGCTTCAATCAAAGAACCTTGACAAAACTCTATACAACAAACTAAATATTTTGACTACCTTAGTAGAAATCAGTAATTTGGAAAAAAAAAATGCCATCATTTCTTGAAGACAATAGGGATCTATAATTCATTTTTCACCAATCAAGCAGTTCAGTATCATGGATTGAAGATGCAATGTGTGTTCTCTAGACAAAGATAGATACTCTCTTTCTAAATCCAGAAATCCTCAGATGGGAAGTCACTTTTTGATGCATAACATTATTGTTCGTGCACAAGAGCATCCAGGTACCAAGGAGAAAAGGAAAGACAACTCCCAAAGCCATTAAAAGCAGAGGAAGATGATAAGGAATGTATACTCTCAAGGAACTAATTCAGAAGCTATATGTATTGAAAGATAAGCAAGTTTCCCAGTAGTCCATGTTCTAGTGCAACCATAAGGGGCACAATTGATTCAAAATTTCCTAAGCTGATGGTATGAGGCATTAATTCTATGACATCTGCAGATTTAAGAAAGAAGTCTAAGAAGCCTAACAAGTCAAATGAGTAGAACCTCTACCGACTCCAAATAGTGATGACTGATGCAAAGCAATTCTAAAGTTTGTTATTATTTCCACTTTCTTCTAGAACCAAGCTATACCCAAAAACATATCAATAACTTATTCGTTATTTTATGCCCTTGAATTCATTTCTATCATTTTATTTTATGCCCTTGAATTCTATCATTCAACAAAAGAAAACATATCAACAACTTATTCTTTATTTTATGCCCTTGAATTCTATCATTCAACAAAAGTTGCAAGTACAATACTTCCCCAGAAAACACACAGCTGCACCTACTCTCATTATTCTCAATACCATGGGCATGCAATATGTAGCCCTTAAAATTAACATTTTGATAGAATTGTTGTATAGAACATAAACTCATAAATACGGAGGGAAATAGCTAAACGCATTTCAGAGATTTACATATAAAAAATATGTTACTCCACTGAAAATCGTCGACCAACAATTGAATGCATCTCTAGCGAAGGTTGTGACACAGGAAAACGTCTATTCGTCTTCAGACGTATTTAGGAGAATTAAAATTTTAAAATTAAAGAAAGAGTGGGAAGAAACGGCAAAACAGAAAATGGCACAACATGCAAAAAGGAATACCTTTGGGGAGGGAAGCATCCTCTTTCGTTCGGCCAACAATGTCCATAGGTTCCATTTTCACCTTTTAAGAATAAAAGAATTCGGAAATTAAATATATACAGAAGAATAATAGGGTTAGGTAATTGAGTGACAGAATAAAGAGGAGCAGATTAACTTTGGAGTTACCAGAGAAGGAGAGGCGAGACAAATCTGCAATACAAAAACGAAAGGCGGTATTTGTGGACGTGCTCTGAACCGATTAAGAGATGACGTAGTTTGCCGGCGTCGGAGGCGGTGGTTCGTGGCCGATTTGAGATAGAGGGAGAGGGGTTCCTAGGGCTAAGCCTCTGCCGTGGTGCTACTCGATCATTGGCATTAACATTTAACAATAAAATTAATTGTACAATTGAGTTATGAGAAGAGATTGATATAAAGGAGAGTAGTGTGTGTGGAAGGTGCAGACTAATAAACTTTGAGGCATGAATAAAAAATATTAAATTAGTAATTAAATTAATGAAAGGAAGAAGATTGTAACGAATAAGAAGAAGCAAGCTCTGCGTGAGAACGACGTCGTCCCATATCGGAAACACTAGTACGCAATAGGTTTCTTTTGCACTTTTACAAAATTGGAACTTCCTTTTCGTCACTACTTTTATTAATTTTTATCTTATTATTGTTTTTTTTAAAGCTAAATTAGTTACAATCAAACCTAAAGTATATGCTGATATTTCTTTGACTATGTCCTCATTTTTGTGCAATAATTTTCTAAAAGAGTTTGATTGACCGATTGATATGCCATTAATTATCAAAGGTATATATGTGTGTGGTCTAGTTGTTGAGTAAACAATTATTTTTAAATGATATCTAAATTGTTCTAACATGATATTAGTATATAAGATTTATGTTTAAATTGAATAACTATTTTTATGGACTGAGCTTTTGAAATTGATAGTATGCAACTTTTGATTGGTATTCATTTATCGGCAAGTGTGGGGGAAAAATAGCATATGATGAGGATTGTTTCGTTCAGTTGAATTAAGAACCTAATTAAAACAAAATATGGTAAAATTGTAAAAAAAAAAAAAAAAGTTTCCATAGTTTATAATTTTTTTTGGGTGGTTTGGTTTGATTGATAGGATTATCACCTTTAAATATCTATATTTTTATCTATAATTTTCCATTTCCTTATGAATTTAATCTATTTGTATGTCTCTTAATCACTCAAATGTTTGATTATATAATTACACCAAATTTGACTTGATTATATAATTAAACATTTGAATGATTAAGGGGCATAAAAAATGACTAAATTCATAAGGAGATATAAGATTATTGATAGAAGTGAAGAGATTTAAAGGTGATAATCTTATTTATCATATCAGCCATATCATACAAAACCAAACCACACATTTGATGATTATATAGTTGATTGTTTGCGCTTCTCGAATAAGATTGAGATTTTTTAATCTGCAAAACAATCTCGGATGAAATGGATTTTTCATGAAAAAGTTCTAATGTTCAAATCAGTTCGTAGTAAACTTAAAAGTATGAGAGTGTATGCTTGAATATTTAGACTAATTTACTCTTCTATCATAATTTTTTAATTTAATTTTAGCGTAACACATGAATCCTGCGAATTCGAATTCGCTAGATTCGTGTGTTTGTGTGTTAATGGATAAACACGAATCTCGTGAATTTGAATTCACGGGATTCATGTGTTGTAATGTAGAACACGTGAATTTGAATTCGCAGGTTTCGTGTGTTCTTATGTTGCAATGAATAACACATGAATCTAGTGAAAATCGAATTCGCGAAATGTGTGTGTTTGTGTGTTGTAATGTAAAACACATGAATCCCGTGAATTTGAATTCACATGTGTTCATGTGTTTATGTGTTCTAATGAATAACACATTAATCCAGCGAAATCGAATTTGCGGAATTCATGTATAAAAAAGGATAACACACCAATCCCCCGAAATCGAATTCGTGGGCATGTGTTGGCGAAAAAATAATATTTTTATCTGAAATAAATAAAAGGATTATATTTTATCTTTCTATCTGAATGACTATAATTTATTTATTTTTTTTAAAATATTATTTTAACCCATTAACCCAATTATTAATTAGTTCATATCCCGAATTCATTTAGTAATACCTATAACCTATTAATTAGTCCAACATGTTTATTAATATACTAATTCTAAATAAGTTTCCTAAACTTGAATCGATGTTTAAAATATCAGCTATTAATTCTCTTTTACAAATCAATGATTACAACATTTGTTAATTAGTAATCATTACAGATATTATAACAAATGAGTCAAGAGTCGGACACTTCGACATATCTATTACTCCCTCCCTCCGTCCACCAAGTACGTTCCCATTTTGACCAGACACGAATTTTAATGTATTGTTTGACTTTAGTTGATAGTGTGTAAGTGTATTGAGTGTTGTGTAGATAGTGGAGAATGTGGTCCACTTAATTGATGATGTATGAAGTGTATTGAGTAGTTAGTGGAGTAAGATGTCCACATAATTGATGACATGTATTGAGTGGAGAATAATTATTAATTTATAATTAGGTGAATTAATTATTGCAACTTATGAATAATTATGAAAATTTACAGATTAATTATTGTTAATTTCAAAATTAATTATGGAAATTTAATTAAGGGAATATAAAGATGATTTACTGCAACTGCATTAATGACTTGGGAATATAAAGATTACTTGTAAATTTCGAAATCAAACTGCATTAATTACTTTGGATTTTTAAGATAAATTAGTTACTACATGTACTTGATTAATTACTGCAATTATATTCATTTATTCTAAACATCTTTAATTCATTAATTGGAATTTAAAGATTCATTAATTGAAATTTAATTGATTTATTGGAATTTACAGATTATTGGAATTTACAGTACATAAAGATAAATAAATTATTCATTTATTGCTAATTTCGAAAATTTAAAGTACATAGAGATAAATAAAACCATAAATACATTAACCTTTTAAGATTCAAGTACATGGAGAAAATCAAATTTTTTGGAGGGAATCTAAATTTCATTAACTATTAAATCCCTCCAAAACACTTGAAAAAACTACATAAGTTTTAAATGCCATAAAATACATTGAAAAAGAGAATTCAATCATATTCTCTCTCGGCCACTACACACCCAACTGTAAATGCTCCAACATTCAATACATGGAGCCACCTAATATCATTCCCAAAATTACAGATGGTGAAAAAACATTATAGCACAGTGGCTTCTACAAAACAACAAAGATGGGGAATTAATGCATGGAGCATCATCAAAAGCAGCAGCTAAGTTTGGAGTTTCAAGGAGAAGTATTTATAACTTCTGGATAACTGCAAAAAAACAAATGCAGATGGGCCAACCAGTGTACCTGCAAACAAGAAGGTTAGGTGTGCAACATAGAGATAAAATGAAAATTGATGCAGATAAGGTGAGAGGTCTTACAGTGTTAGAGAGATCTTCAATAAGAAAGATGACATCAAAGTTAAATGTAAGAAAGAGTACAGTGGGCAATTGGGTGCATGACAAACATATTAGAGCACACACCAGTGCTATTAAGCCAACACTTACTGAGGGAAACAAGATAGCAAGATTAAGATGGAGTTTGAGTCATGTTGATCCAAACTTATTAGATGGTTCTATGAAGTTTCAAAGTATGCACAATATTGTTCACATACGAAAAATGGTTCTTTATGACTAAGGCAACAGACATATACTATCTGTTGCCACAAGAAACTGATCCATACAGACATTGCAAGTCTAAAAGGTTCATAACAAAGGTTATATTTATGTGTGCTGTGAGCAGAACACAACTAAACATAGATGGAGAGATTTTATTTGATGGGAAATTGGGAATCTTCTCATTCACAGAGAAAGCTGCAGCCATCAAAAAGGAATTCCAAAAACAGAGCTAAGGGAACAATGGAGACAAAACCAATCAAATCAATCACTAAGGATGTGATGAGGGACTGCATTATCAAACATGTAATCTTTTTAACTATTTTCTTTAACTATCAGACTTGAAAAGTCATCATTTAGATTAAAATGACATTTCATCTTGCAAATAATACCAGCTATAAAGGCAAAATGGCCAGCAAATGCAAGCAAAGAAATAATCATTCAACAAGACAATGCTAAACCCCACATCCAACACAGTGATCAAGAGTTCATTCAAGCAGCAAATTCAGACAGGTTCAACATAAAATTGGTTTGTCAGCCTCCAAACAGTCCAGATATTAACATTAATGACTTGAGATTTTTCAGAGCTATTCAGAGTTTACAGGATGACAAGCTTGCAAATTCAGTGGATGACATAGTTACAAATGTACAAACTGCATTTAATGAGCTTTCATCAAGCACACTGAATAATGTTTTCCTAACTCTACAAGGTTGCTACATAGAGATCATGAAGGTGAAGGGCAGCAACAACTATAAGATCCCACACATGGGCAAGGGAAAACACATTAGACAAGGCACACTGCCTCAAACATTGCAGGTGGAAGATGGGCTGATAAGAGACAGCTTAGAATTTCTAGGAGAACAAATGAACAATGTTGGTGCATCTTACAACATTGAAAAGTTGCAATCAACATTTGGAATGTAGGGTAGTGGCAGGTTGAATTTTTTTGGATTGTAGGGTAGTGGCACTTGAAAAGTCAGCATTTGGATTGTAGGGTAGTGGCGGGTGGTTTTTTTTTTGGTATAATTTGCAGTATAAGCAACACACTAGGTACAAATGGTTGTTGTTTAGCATGTAAACTGTTTTTTGGCCCATATATTGGGTAATGTAGTCTCAGCTTAATCTGAAGTGATTTTTGCATCATAGACTCAATTTATCATGCTATTTATGTGATTTAACACACTACAAATCAATATACTTAACCTCCTAAACTTGTAACCAAGATTCATAGAGGTGGAAGATTCAAAATGACAGTTATCTAAGCATTTCACCCTCAGAAATCAATCATCACAGAGTTCTCAACACAAAAATGTCATTAAATCTACCTACACAATCAATAAATCCAGATTACAAGTGAAGACAAAATACAGGATCATTGGGTTTCATCACAACAGGTCCCTCAACAAGAAATCATCATTAGAACTTTAACAACAATCACATGCAGTAACTTACTCACAATAACCAGGCCATGTACAAATCACATAAGTTCACATTAGGCCAACTACGCCCCAACAAATACAGATTAGGCCAACTACACCTCATAACAGTTCAGATTAGGCCAACTACGCCTCAAATCACATCATAACACAGAAACAGGCCAACTACGCCTCCAATCAGAAACAATCAGGCCAACTACGCCTCATATAAGGTAAAGAAGTTTAGAAATGGACCTAATCAGTCGAGATCCAAAAAAGGAGCCACAGATGGCAACCAATGTGCAACCAGCGCTCTGAACCAAATCTTCTTCTCCTTAGACCACTTCTTCTTCACATGAAAAACTTCTTCATCCACAGATTCAACCAAATCCAGGTTGGGGGTTTCTTCAACCACCGTGTCAGAATCGGATAAGAGCCAAGATGGCTCCATCCACGGCTCTATATACACGGATTCGGTAGAAGTAGCAACAGGAACAGAACTGGAATACGAATCCATGAAAGGAGAGGAAGGATGTGGCACATATTCTTTACAGAGGGTAGGAGAAGAGGATAGTGTAGATCTAGGGTTTTCAGAGTGAATAACCCGAGGAGAAGAAGGATCCTGAGCGGGTTGCATCATGGAGTTAATTCGGCTCAAGGGTGGGGGATGAACTCGGGTTGCAGAATCAATGGAGGTGGATCTAGGGTTTGGGGGAAGATGAAGAGGCAGGAGTGTTCTAGAGTTAGGCGAGAGAGAGAGAGAGTTAGTCGATAGAATGAGTGTAATAGGTTGGGTAGTAATGGGTTGGGTTAGGTTAGTTTAATTAGGTGTTAAGTGTATTAATTAGGTTAAATCCACACTTATTAGTTCTAATAGGTTTAATTTAATTGATTTATATGTGGGCCCACAGTGGCATTTTCGAAAATAAGATATTCATTAAGGATATATTGGTAAAATTGAGGGGTTTCCAAAAATAGAAAAAAAGTGGGAACCTATTTCGTGGACGGACCGATAAGGAAATGTGGGAACGTACTTGGTGGACGGAGGGAGTATTTATTTGATAATATACAAATTATAATATGTATCTATGTTTGCAAGTTAAATTACGCAATTAACCTGTTCACCAAGCTAACCAATCAAATATATATTCTAAAACTCAAGCTTAGTTCATTTGTCTAATGAGCTTAATTAATTAAGTTAAACTATTAAAAGATATATATCAAACGAATTAATTTCGTTGAACCAATTCGAATGTATATCTCGATGGGTTCACTGATTACCCTAATTAATGAAAAACAAATGAAATGAAAACACATACAAATTAACCAAACACAATTAGATTATTAATGTAATGCTAGCTCTTGGGGTACAAAGATATAAATCGAGAGATTAATTAAGTAGTCCCAGTGATGAGTTGTTATCCAAAAAGATTAAAGTTGCTGTAGGCTTCCCATGACATGTCATTGAACTGAAACTCTAAATTTTGCTCCTCCTACAAAAACAAGAATGAATTTTCAATTGTTAAAAGATTAATCCATCTTTTATGTATGAATGTGTGAATGTGTTGTGTTTGACATATATAATCTTGAAGATAATAATGTATTAACACTAAGTTAAGTAACAATCAATATAATGTTCAAAGCTATTTTTACTAAAGTAATAAAGCAATACAAGCTCATGAATAAGTATATAGTTTAATCATCTAACTCCACAATTTAGGGAGTATATGGCCGATTGTATTTATAAATACAATCGGTCGACAATTTATTTCTCGACATATTATTTATTATTGTCGATAGGATTTTATCTAGTTATATATAAAATTTATAAAAACAATACTACAACAAATTATATCATACACTACTGTTTTTTTTATATTATTAATAGTAGTGTATGTGCGTATGAATAGTATAAATCGAAATTAGTCACTGACATAATAATATTTAAATTAGAGTCATTTATAAAAAAAAAATTGTACTAAAATTCTCTTCTAACTATTTTTTACATTTACGTGTATAAATAGTATGAATCGAAATCAATCATACCATTCAACATAATATTCAGTTTTATTAAATTGTACATACATATAAATAGTATGAATAACTACTATTCATACATTTCATACCATTCATACGATTAAATTTAAGTAGAAGGGTATTTGTGATAACTCATATTCAAAATGACTATAATTTAAATATTATTACATTGGTGACTATTATTTATCTTTTACAATCTTGATTGACTATTTTGTATAATTAACACATGTTATGTGGGCACTGAAATAATTTCTTATAAGAGGTGTTCACGGTTACGTTTGGCACTGAACCGCTGGTTCATGATTTCAAGAATTCAGAACCAAAACTGAACCGTTATCACGTTGGTTCACGATTTGGAACCGAATCGTGTTGGGCGGTCCGATTCCAAACCGCCGGTTCCAATTTAGAACCTTAAAAAAAATTAATACTAATATATTTGAAATATTAAAATTTTGAATTATTTTAATTACATATTAATTAATGCATATCATCATTTAATTTCATATCATATAATTAACTTTTTAATGTGATAGGAAAATAACTGTGCAAATATCTATATTACTTTAATATTAATAATATAATATCCATATAATGATATATTAATAAAAGTTAATAATGAAATAAAATAAAAGATTTTAATGTATTATTATTTCATGAATACATTAATTGAATAATACATGAAATAAAATAAGATGAACACTAATAAAAAGTTGATTATTTTGATTTATAATATTATGATTTAATTAGGTTTTCATCCAGTTAATTTTTACTTTATTTAATTATTAATGTAACGTTATTATAATAAAAGAATAATTATAACAAATGACCATTTATAATAAGAAATAAATTGAATTAGGTAATAAAATTGAGACACAATTTCAAATTGACGGTCACGGTTTCGAAATGCCGGTTCACGATTCCGAACTTTTGAAACTTTAATCGTCGGATACGATTACAATTTCTAAAACCGTCGGTTACGATTCGATTCTGGTTCATTTGAACAACTCTATTTCTTATAGTGGATTTATAATATGCAATACTTCACTATTAATTAAAGCTCATAAACTGTAGCAATTGGCTTTATTAAAACAAATTTACAGCTTGTTCTTTGCATTTAATAATTTTCCACATGAATTTAACTATTTGAAGGTAAATAACTTGCTCAACCTTTTACTCTTAATAAGCTGCTCATGTTAAACAAGTACTTATAAAAGTTACTATTATATCGATTTCATTACTCAAAAGAAAAAACAATTTATAGAATATATATATTTATAATTTTAGAAAACTTATAATCAGAAATTTAAGCAAATTTAACAAGATATATATGAGAATTTACATATAAATAGAGAGTAATATGTTTTTTATTTTGTTTTTTAAAGATGGGTTTGTAAAAGAAGATTAAAAGTGAGTTTAAAGCCCAAATGATAGGTAGGTCAAAACAGTGTAAGTGGAAAGTAGCGTACGGTTGGAGCAGGTGTGAAGAGACAAGTTAAATTCGATGTGGTTTTGATTAATTTGGAGCATTACTTAGTTAATTAATTAAAGATATAGGGAGTTGGTTAGTACGTAATTACCTGGAGGTGATGATGCAAGAAATGATGATGAGTGAGGGAGGAGGAGTTGAAGGAACTTGACATCATCTGTACTGTTGTTTCATGCGACCTAAACCCCAAACCCAAACCCAAACCCTCATCCATTTGCAAAGCATTATTATTAGCATCATGAGGATTAGGATCATAATTAGCAGCAGCAGCAGCAGCAGCATTAGCATTGATGAGCCGTCTTTTTTGACTGGTTCTCTCTCTAGCCCTATCCCTCGCCTTCCTCCTTGATTCTCTACCAACAGTTGCCCTCTTTTGCGTCTGCGTCTGCGTCTGCGTCTGCTTTTGCTTTTGCTTTACTGCTTTCCTCTTCCTTATAACAGTAGTATTGTCGGAGGAAGACACGGCGCCCTCGGATCCTCCGGCGAGGTCGCGGATGGCGGAGCTGGAGGTGCGGAGAAGCCAATCCACGGTTCGGCTTGCCTTGTCGTAGCCCAGCAGCTCTTGAAGGTCGAAGAACCTCCGAGCGATGTCCAGGGAGAGCCGCATCCTTCGGTCTCGAGGCCCCCGAGCCGTGTGGATCTTGCTGTGCCTGTCTTTCTTCTTCAAGCTCCCCCCCTGACCAGTCTCGGTAGGCGGAGGAGGGGGAGGAGGAGGAGGAGGCGGCGGCGGCGGGGTGCTAGTACTCCTGTTTAGGGAATTATTATAAGTATGATGATGGTGGTGATCGAGGAGTTGCAATTGGAGGGAGTCCAAGTGCATATCTGGAGGAGAATTAGGGAAGAGGAAGGTGGCCAAGAAGGAGTTGTAGTAGTTAGGGTCTTGTTCTGATTTAGAAGTAGTGAGAGAGGTGATGTCATTTTCGGAGAAGGCAGGTGTGTAATTAGGATTGTTGCTACTGTTTGATGAAAGCATCTTATCATATATGATCGATACCCTTAATTTCAAAACATATATATTGATAATTTCTTATTCTACCAGCTTCATGATCTTGTGATTGATCGATGAAGATCTAGATAAGCAAGGTTTGTATACGTACTATCTTCTTCATTTTGGTGATATGAGAATGAGATAGATCTAGAGAGAGATGTTTGGTAATGAAGTAGGTAGGTAGCTAGCTTAATTCACCACACACATCATCAAAGCTAGCCTTATGTATATATGAACACAAGACAAGTACTTTTGGTTGAGAAGGACTGACTAGTTGCAACAATATAATTACTACTACTATTACTACTGTATATGGTGGAGTACTGAGTACTGATATAGATTGGAATCCACTTTCTTTCTCTCTATCACTCTCTTTACATGTACATTAGGACGCATGTCTTGTGGAGTAGTACCCAGTTTGAACTTATATAATTATATTCATATTGAATATTTGAGATACAGCAATATCCATGTGTGAGTTATATATGGAGATTATGCAAGTCCTAGCTAGCTAGCTACTTGATAAACGCATTCCTTACACCATATTTATCGACAACCATATTCTCAACCCAACCTTCCCTTCTTTATATTATTATATTCATTTTTCTCTCTTCTATAAATTTATTATTCCTCTCACCCACCCACCTTTATTTTTATAGGTTTATCAATAACCTCATTCTCAACTCAACCTTCTCACCTTTATATTTAATTATGTGAAATAAATTAATAATATAAATAAGAAATTTAAATTTTAAAAAAAAGTACAAACTAATATTAAATTGAGAATTTTTAAATAAACATAGAAATTACAATAATTTTTAAATAAACATAGAAATTACAATAACTAAAACACAGAAATCAAAATAAACAACTAATCGATCACCGAATAATTATACGAAAATTACACACAATTATCATCGCCAAACTTTTTCCAAAGATGAGATGAACACAAAAATTAGATATGATATGTTAATGAAAAGATTTCTAAATTGTGAATAATTATGTCAAAATTGATCCTATTTATAAAGGAAAAAAAATAAGAAATTTGATATAATGTATATATATTTTTAATATATTATGATAAAAAAATAATAAATGGATTGGTGGTGGAGGTCTGTGGACTCCTCCAAACCCACCCACCATTTTATTTCCCGTCTATTTTTCCTTTTTTTAAAAATGGTAAAAGGTGGGGCCGGCCCATAAACGTTGTCTTAAAGGAGACAAAATGAAGATATATAGATAGTGTATACTGATGATTGTGGACGAATTTGCATAAGGCCTAATAAGATCTTCTTCCCAGTCTATAAATCTGTGGTAATTAATTAAATTTGAAATTGATGTTATTAATCCAAATCATATCCTCAACATATTGATTACTTCGATCTAATTAAACTATATAACTAGGAAAAACGCCACATATATTGGCTTTTATGTTTTAATTATCATTATTCAAAATATATAAATTTCTACTCCCTCCGTCTCATTATTTTTGGTCTCGTTTGATTAAATTTTTGAGTGTTTAATGACTATTGAGGCCAAAAATAGCGAATAGAGTTTACACTTTTTGAGGTCTTAATTCTAAATTAATGAAATTGACAAACAAATCTATGTATCTCCAACTTCAATTGATCATTAAGTTTTAGTGTGTCGTTCCTCTATTAGGATATATAATAATCAAATCAAATACTTATAAATAATTAGCTAGGTAAAATATGAGTTTTGATATATTTTATTTAAATAATGAAATGAACGTGGATACATGTCGCAAATATGTTATTATATCTGAATTAGTATAAATATATGCTTTGAAAATTAAGATCGATGGATAAAATTATGACTAACATGAGACTTGCTACTGTTCAAAATGACTACAGATTAAAGATGTTTTGCTATATATATATTATATATATATATATATTTATTATCTATGTATATTGTTAGTGCAGGAATATTAATTATTGAAGAGTGATAGGTCTTGAACTTTGAGTACTTGAAGCTCTTGGTGCAAGTACGAACTACACAAAATATCAAAGGGGCAAACGTACTTTAATTTCCTTTCTTCAACAAATTAAGTATGCTCAAGTTTCTTTTGTTGTTTTTGGTGAGGAGAACTATTCATTTCTAAGAAAAATATCAGGAAATTTTGCACAGAAAAATGGTTGGTTCCAAGAAGAGCAAGTGCAAATGTATGTATGTATGTATCTGAGAAAGGGGTGGGGAAACATAGCACAGTGTCTAAGTCTTGTGATTTTTATCCTTATTGGGCCAAATTAAAGAAACAAAATCCCTCGAGAGCTAGCTTTAATCAATTACTTTGTACATGTCAAGAATTGCATAAACTAGGTATGATATTGTTCACACAACACAATTAAAGCTGAAGACATGAAAGTAATTACTGATGCTAGTTTGGCGATCATTGTGAATGGTGCAGGAATGAAAAGCTAGCTAGCCAGCACTAAATAATTTTAGTGCATGCCTTTTCTTTCTTGGATTATATATATATATATATATATTCATTTTCGTTTCTTATAGATAGGGTAATGTAGCTACTTTCCATTCATATATGACATGTTGCCCAACTTCTTGTACGGATCGGAGAGACACTCGTTGTCATCTACTTTCGTAAAAATAAATAAAAAATTGTTAATAGTTATGTGATAAAATTGTGAAAGCAACATCAGAACGACCCAGCTCACTCTTTTTAGTTCACGTGGCCGGCGTGGTCCTTATATATTAGTAAGTAGGATCAAAATTGGGATATTTTATCTCTATCTCTCTGTCTCTTTCTAGATGTAGCTAGGGCTAGCTTGAAGAAATGGAAGACATGAGTGAGGTCATCAAAATGGTGCAATTGCGGCATGTATAAATGGCAACAAATTAATTAAAGTAGTGGAGAGCCTTCAATTGTTTTGAGGACTATTGCCATTCACTTACCACAAAAGCTAAGGATACATTAAACATTGTATGGTGCAGATACAGGCATATATATAATATGTGGCTAGCTAGGGTTTCAGGGGGAGGTTGATATATAGCTAGGCCTTTGGCGGATATATAGGATTTATTTCAAGACATGCACACACTGCAGAGAGGTAGGGATTGATATATAATATTAGAGAAATAGAAGCAAGCTAAGGAAGGTGAGTTATCTTTTAAGTGAAAGTGACCTATGAAGCACCAGTACAGGAACGAAATATGGATACGAATACGATTCGATACGTAAATACGTTCATTTTAAAAAATTTAAGATACGAATACGTTCAAAATACGTTTTTATTTATTTATAAATATTTTATATATTATTATTAATAAAATTATAAAAATCATAAAAACCATTTCCATATTAAAATAAAGCAAATAAAAAGTCCATAATAAGTGTCTTAAACACAATTCTAAACATACTTAATACAAATACAAAATAACTAGAGAATTTTTCATCCAATTCAAAAGTAAATGACAAGATACTAAATCATGATATCCTCATCTTCATCAACATGGATATCATTACGTCCATCTTCATCAAAGACAATGCTCTCCAACTCCGGCTCATCAAGAGATAATTGAGCAAACTCGAGGTCTCCAACATCTTCAAAAGTACCAAAGTTGTCTCCTCCAATATCCCACAATTTTGTTTCGCCTTGGGAGTACTCAGGTGTTCTTCTAGACAATAAGCGAAGATTGCTATGAATAAAAACTAGATCCTCGGCCCGCTTGGGTAGCATCTTATTTCTTCGCAAAGAGTGGATGAATGAATAGGTACTCCAATTTCTCTCGGCACATGATGAGGAAGAAGGTTGAATAAGCAACTTCAATGCTAAGCCTTGGAGCATAGGTGCACTTGTTCCATATGTAACCCACCAACTCTTGGGATCCATGTCATAACGTTCATCAATCAAGTCCGAATCAGCAAAATCTCCCGCCATGCTAGAAAAATTAGCAAACTCTTGTGCCACAACTCTCCTCTCAGAGATATTTGGAAAATACTTCTTCAAACATTTGATTCTTTCCTTCGCAACTTCATTGTCTCTATGTGGAGCAACTCTTGAAGAACCTTCATTGAGCCATTTATGGCTATAATATCTAAAGCAAAACTAAAGTTAGAATAATAAAATAAATGTAAGTAAATTGAATATACGAGTTAAAATATTTACCTCGGGTTTAGAGAATGAGCCAAACAATGAAGTGAGGTGTTGTTTTTGTTCCAACGACTCACTAATATCGTATGAACCACTTCATAGAAGCTACAATAATCATTTGGCTGTAGTCCTTCATGCTTATAAATGATATTTTTCACACTTTCTATCATTGAATCCCACGTGTCATAAAGTGGAGACATGGCTTATCGGTATCACAAGCTCGAAGCATATCATATAGAGGAGCCGTAAATGAAAGGATATAATCCACCTTATCCCACCAAATGTCATCCAACACTTTCATTTTGACAAAGCTTGCCTTTTCAAGATCATCTTCTCTATAAGAATCCCACTGCTCACTAATCACCATCTCCGATAAACATCTCTTGATAAGCTTGAAACGCTTCAGCATCACAATAACAGAAGCAAAACGAGTAGTTGCAATTGAGAGCAACTTTAAAGGCACAAACTTGTTAAAAATTGCTAACCTCATTCCATGATTCATTATGAAGTTTTTGATCATATTAGCATCCGACGAGACATCTGAGATCCACGAACATAGTTCATATGTTTCTTGATTATTTTCAACATTTTTCGCAGCACATATGTTTTGCAATGCCAAATTTAATGTGTGCACAACACATGGTGTCCACATGATGTGTGGATACAACCCTTCAATGAGGAGCCCAGCAGATGAACAATTCTTCGCATTATCGGTGATCACTTGAACCACATTTTGAGGTCCAACTTCTTCTATCACCTCCTTCATCAAATTAAAGATAAAGAATTTATCTTTAATTTCCCCCGAACAATCAACCGACTTTAGAAACATTGGCCCACTTTCACTAACAACCATGAAATTTATCAGTGGTCTTCTTTGTGAGTCGCTCCAACCATCACTTACTATGCTTATACCCTTCTCTACCCATGTGCTCTTAATAGGTTTCAACAACCACTCTACATTCGCCTTTTCTTGTTGAAGCAAAGAAGTCCTTAATGCGTTATAACCCGGTGGTGTATAGCCTGCAAAATTGTTATTAGCAGCATAGGAGAAACAAGCTTTGTAATATGGACTTCTTGTCAAGTGAAATGGCAAGCCAGATGAGTAGAAAAACCGTGCAATCAATGCATTCAAGGTATTGCGACCTTGAATATTGAAAGCTTTGCCAAGAGACGATGAAGTTCCGTCAAACTCTTTTCTTTTCTTGCTTGAATCTTCATAACCCAAATAAACTTCACTCATGTGTTTTGTAGAAGGGGGTGGTAATGACACAACTCTAGGAATGGTAGCCTTTTGCTTTTTCTCTTCTTCTTCTATCAATTTACGCATTTCTCCAATGTCTTTTTGAGTTACTCCAGGGCAAGCTTTAATACCTCCTCCAAGCTTTAATAAATGACTGACGACTCGAGTGTATGACGTTCGCTTTTGCATCATGCAAAAATTGCATTGCCAAGATATACCACTTCCACCGATTGTTTCGTTGTCATTTATTGTGACATACTTCCACAATACTTTACGACCATCTAAATTTCCACTTGTGTTTGAAGGTGTCGTAGTAGTTGAGCTGGATGAACTACCGGTGGCCATTGTTTATACCTTTTAAATCAATCAAATAATTTGAAATTAATACTTAAATCATTAACATATAATTAAATCAACAAACACAACATAAATTGACTATTCAAAAATCAAACAACATACATTTCTAATACAAATACAGCCCATACAAATGCAGCCCATACAAATACATTTCTAATTCAAAAATCAAACAATATTCAAAAATCAAACAATACAGCCCATATAAACCCCCATTCCCCAGCCCACCGCCAGCCCACCCAACACAATCCCCAATTGTATACATACTTACAAACGTAAACTCATTACCCACAATTCCCAATTTTTGCGCAGCGCCTCCCACCCACAAACCCTAAACCCACCCCCAATTTAATTAATAATTATTAGCGCAGCGCAACGCCTCCCACCCCACACACACACCTTCTGTACAATAGAATCGAGGCAGACGTTGGCGGGCAAGAAGGTAAGCAGCCTGAGAAGCGCGAAGATGAGCGGCAAGAAGGCATAATGGAGGCGACGCCGACGGGCAAGAAGGGTGAATGGAGGCAGATTGATGTTTGAAATGCTGCGTGAAGAAAGTGTTATAGGTTAGTAAAAAACGTATTTTAAATCAAGTAAACGTATTTTTTTTCAAATTTTGACGTTTTTTTATTAAAAATTAAATAAATACATTTAAAATACGTATTTAGACCGTATTTAGAACGTACTCGTACTGAGTACGTATTTTTTATGGTACGCTACCCAAAATGACGTACTAGTGCTTCATAGAAAGTGACAGATGGAGTTGAAGTGGGAATGGGAGGAGGGCCTTAGTATGCACATATAATTGTCCTTAATTTGTTTGCATTGTGACCCCCACTTGGACTATATTCAAACCGTTTAATTGGCTTTTGGAACGTGATTCAACCCTAGGTAAAGAGAACACACTACATAGTTGAACTAGAGGAGTTCAGAGTTGGAAAAGACAGCTATTTCTCCCAAGGGTTATTAATTTAGTGTTAATATGGAAAAATATCCATTTTGAAAAAATGCATGTCAAAAAATATCTAAAACATCAACTTACATGTAGAAAATACCCATTTTATTTTTAAAACATATAAAAGTACATAGAATTCATAAATCTCTTACACCCTCTAACACACTTTATTAAAAATAATAATTGACTACATGATTAATAATTTTGGACTATTATGTTGGGTGAGACTCCCTATATTATACAATAAAACTTAAAAACCTTATATTACACACATTTTCACTTTGTATATGAAAGCTCAATAGTATTCAAACCTCTCTATCTATATAATTGCATCGTATCTGACTTCAAAAGGCTGATATTGAAGATATAAATCAGGTAATTAATTGCCTTCTATATACCATTAAAAGCATGTTTATGGATGAACTGTTGGTATATGTACCATGGACCGCCCGTCGTATGTGCCATGCACACACCAGCGGTCCATGGTACATATACCAGATGTCTATAGTCTAAGTTGTTTTAGATGATATTTGTTAAGGTTTGACCGTTTGATAATATATTTTTAGGTAATATTAAGATACATATTGCATGTTTATTGTTTATATGCTTGTATTAATTGCATGTTTACTTAATTTATCATGAATTTTTTGTTTTTGTATGAAGGAATACATATTAGAAACATATAGTAATGGACCTCTGGAAGAAATGGTATGGACCGTCCACGTGCATGGGCGAGCGGTCCATGTAGCTTCCTCCAGCAGTCCATTCATTTTCATGCTTATATGATATATGTGATAGCATATCTATAGTTAATACGTGAAAAAAATGTCTTATGTAGTAATTATAGCTTATTGCCGATGGACTTATGTATAATTTGTCATTTTAATTTGTAGATGATGGATTGTCAAATTGTAAACGTCAAATTTGGAGGTTATTGAGTTGATTGTAGCTACGTGAATGGACAAGAGCATATTGCACCCCTTCCGAGAAATGTTATTTCTATATACAATCTTAGATTTTGTATTAACAACATGTTGATGTCGTCGGGGACAGAGTATAAAATATTTTACTTGTCGGCATCACGAAGTGGAAAAATGACAAAATATCGTTTGACAAGTGATGCAGAATTGGTTGCTTTATGCATGAGCGTCGCAAGTCCCACGGTATATGTTAGTTATATCAATCAATCCTTGTTTGATATGGGTGGACCATCGCAAAGCTCAAACATGAATGATGAACTAGAAAATATTAGAAGGATTGCAGCTTCGTCGGATTGGTTTAATGAATTTTACACTGGAGACATGAACTTCGGTTCGATGAGTAGAGCCCATGACATTCCAGACTTGAATGAGGCATATGGATATGGACAGGGACAGAGACAGAATCAGGGTGAAGATCAGTATGAGGGCGATTATCAGTATCAGGGTGATGATCACTATCAGGGTGAAGATCAGTACTAGGGTCCTGGACAAGAAGAGGAACAGGAACAAGGACAAGGACAAGAAAATGATGATATTTATGTTGATGAAGAGGATGATGACGACGATGATTATGTTCCATCTTCTGAGAGCTCCGAGTCCGATGAAGAAGTTGATTTTACCTTTAACAGATCTGTTTTTGATGAATTTGCTGCATGGATCCACGAGGAAGGAGGTATGCGGCATTTATTAGAACTTATGTATCCTCGTGCGGGTGATAATGATGAAATCCGAGTCCCAGAAGCATACTTAACCAATTGGTTAATTCCAATGGTACCTCCTGATGCTACAGCTTCAGATGTGTTTTGTGAAGAAAATCCGTTACTAGAAGAGTTGGCTACATACTACATTGCTTCGAAAAAGAGGAAAATGAAATAAAATAATGCACACTACACGTGAGCAAGTGAGGTAGAATAGTATTAAAATTAAGAGGTAGGACATAATTTAATAATATAGTAGATTACAAACATTTTACAATCTCATGCAATGAATATGACATTTCACCCATATCAAATCAATCATTAACTATACACGTTGAATAATCTAATCCTCATAGACCCTTTTAGTTAAGAGGATGAATGAATAAATTCTATATTGATCGACAACTTGAAAATAATAAAGTGTACCTCACGATCATGTAATACACAATCGTAGCTTGAATTCCTTTTGTTAGGACATAGCATCGTAAAAACGCACTAGTCTAACCTTAATGGAAGAAGTGGCATTGTTAGGATTTAAATTTTTTATCATAGACCAAATAGGAGGCATGATGAAAGAAATGGAAGACAAAAATATGTAATGATGAAAGTATAATGTAGAGTGGAAATAGTTGAAAATGTGATTTGTCCAAAACTATGGATCCTGGGAATGTGACTATTCATTTTCAATATAATTTAAATAAACAATTTAACAATACTTAACCTATCGGCTACATTGTGTTATGGATTTACAATGAGTTTAAATTTTCAGTTTTGAAATTAAATACACAAATATTACTTTAAGAGATAATAACTAACTAGTGGGATAGTGGGATAATAATTAAGTAGTGGGTTAGTGGGAAAATAAGTAGTCACAAATTTATAAATTAATTAATTAATTAAAGTAATAGTAAGTAGATAGTGGGATAGTAAAAAATAAATAGTGATAAATTGCATTGATATACTTTCAATACAAGGTTAAAATTTTCATTTTTGTAATATTTTCATTTAAATATTTGCATAGCACATGATGTGTCATACCGTAATTTAGTGGCGCTTGGAATTGTAAGCATCCAAGGATATTATGATGCAAAAAAATAAAATTATAATTTTATTTTAAATAAATATATAAATTCAAATTAATTAAGCTACTTATTAA
>JAPKLX010000082.1:0-28033 GCA_026898415.1 Leonotis leonurus | reverse complement strand
TAAAATAAATTAAATGGGGATTAATTAGGAATAGTGGAGAATGGAAACTTAGAGATGGAAAAAATATTTTTTAACAAATATATGAAAATATAATTATATTAAAAGTTAGTATTGATATTATGATGAAAATAAAAAAAATATAAATATAAATATAATTGTATTTTAAATAAATATATAAATACAAATTAATTAATCTACTTCTAAAAAAAACTTAAGATATATTAAATGGGGACTAATTAGGAATAGTGGAGAATGGTAAATATAGAGATGGGAAAAATATTTTTTAACAAATACATGATAAAGTGTTAATTTGGTTAAATATTATCTCTCTATTTTTACATTAAAAAAATTAAATTATTACGACAAAATGGACAAACCCAAACGTATGATAGTACTTTTAATTATAAAATAAATATTAATGATTTATGTACATATGTATTAAAGAATTTTAAATTAATATGTAAGAGTAAAATGGGAAAGAAATGGCAAAAATGATTTTGCTTTTTTATATATATATAGATGTCTTCTTTAATATAAATCAACAATGTTCTAGTCGGTAAATATTGACATTGAACTTAATATCTACATTTATAATTTATTTATAAACATAAACTGACGTTGTTTCATTTAAATGAGACGATATTGAGTAGCACACTAAATATCTCCACCATAAAAATGAATCGTCCATATAAATTTTAATTTTCATGTGTAATTTTGAGATAATTGATAATTTGTGTATTGTGTTGCAAATCAGATATTTATGAGCGTGTATTGTCGTACTTGTATCGTGAGCCATACTTTTTAATTAGCGTAGCATATTCAGGAAAAAATGATAAAGCATGTATTGTATAACATTTTTTTAATTTGTATAGAATTTCAAATTTTATGAATAGTTCATATATTTAAAGATAATTAAGCCTAATTAATATAAGTTGACACCCACGTGGCATGCTCAAGGCATATGGTTAAATTGCCCACAATATTCTTTTTTACTATGTTATCTTTCAAGGATAAATTTAGTCCTTGAAAATGTGAGATAAAAGTATAATTAACTCTTAAATCCTTTCTTTTTTTATTCATCCATCATATCTAAATTATAAATTCATCATTGTATTTATAATTTGAATAGTAGATATGGATAAAGAAGAAAAGATTTAAAGACTAATTATACTTTTTCTCATATTTTCATGAGATAAATTTATCATTCAAAAAGAACATTGTATTAAATATTAGACCCGATAGGAATTAACACTAGCTAGCTACTTAGGTTCCCTATTTATCCCTTTAAAAATAATAATTAAAAGTATTATTAATTTTTTTCGTGTCTCTCTTTCTATAAATTAAAAATCTAACATTTCTT
Organism: Leonotis leonurus; assembly: GCA_026898415.1. NCBI lineage: Eukaryota > Viridiplantae > Streptophyta > Magnoliopsida > Lamiales > Lamiaceae > Leonotis > Leonotis leonurus. The sequence continues at coordinate 26,673 of JAPKLX010000082.1, read as the reverse complement.
TTTTATCCATCACTTATAAAAGATAATATTATCACTCGATCGTTAAAATGTGACGGAAGAAAAGAAAAAATAATGAAATTATTATTTAAAAAGGAAAGAAAAATAAAAAAACATTAAAAATAAATAATATCCTTAATCCACGAAAAACATAACAAACAACCACACATCAACATATATAATTAAAATAAACAAAAAATAATCGTGATGTTGGAGAAGTGGGGATTTTAATATATATTAAAATCCAACTACTATTTATTGAAAAGAAAAAAAAATCAAATAATACTATACTTTTATTAATATGCAATATCTTACCCTTCCAATTTCCAATTGAGGTCTTTGTAGTATGAAATTCTTAAACAAAAAATGACTTTTGGATTTTATCTTAATTGCAAAACATCAACAAATAATTAATATCATTTTTATAAGAATATATACAAGAGAATTTGAAAAAAAATATTTACAACCCTTGAATTTAAGGTATTATATGTTTGATTTTATTGTGTTTAAGTTTCATATAGGCTATTAATGTTGTTTTATGACGTAATTGTCATTGATCAATTGTATTACTATTAATTTTGGGGTTAATAGTAAATAAACTCTAACATTTATACTTCAAAATCAATTTAGACTCTAAAGTCATGACTGAGGATGCCACAACTATAACGATTATTAATTGTGACAAAATTTTATTAACTTTTAAAGGTTATTTTAAATTTAATAATTTAAGGAAAAAAATAATAAAATTAATATTAAATGGTCAATAATATTCAATTTTTTACAAAAAGTAAGTATATTTAATTAATATATTAAAATTATGAAATATATATTTATGATAATCTAATAGTTCAAGCTACTAATAATTTAAATTTATCTATTATTTTGTAAAGATTTTAATCTGCACACATAATTTTTTTATTTTAGTTTATCTTATATAATTTTGTATATACATGAAATATAAACATTTATGGATAATTTGAAGGAACAAAATATAACATGACAAACTAAATATTATATGAACTACATTGAAACACATGTCGCTCAGTGAATATATTATTAAGATATTTTTAATGTGGATTAACATATAATATTCGTTATACTTTTATTTGTAGGCAAATTTATTTTTGAGGAAATGATAAGTTATATACGTACATATATTTTAGTTGTAATAACTAACCAATAAATATAATAAACCATATATTAAAGATATTTTAAATTATAAAATATTACTAATAATAAAAAATATTAATTAAGTTAAATAGAAAAAGGAACCATAGCGTTTGCATTTCTAGAGCAATCACTACCCTAAAGTTAGGGTCGAAATATGTCAATTTTGCTACAATTATTAGATGTCAAGCCCCGATCCTGAGGGACGGTGTACGCGCCAGGACGTGACTGGGGGAGAAAGAAAAGAAGCGGGGAAGAAAGGGGGACATGAAATGTAATTATGATGGAAGAATTGTCCTCGAAAAATGGACATTAACTCGTTTATAACTAGGACTAATCTGAATGAGGCAGAGAAACAAATAAACCCACCAGCAGATATAGTCAACAATGATGTCATAATCAATGAACAATCGAATGTAAAGAGATGCAATGCAAGACGGGGTTGGAGATTATAGCTCGTAACATGGGAGCGGTAATCCAGAATCCTAAGTGGCCAAATCATTCTAATAGGAGCCATCAATTAAGGGCTGAGGTTAATGAGCCTAGCTCGCCAAAAAGAGTCACTCACTGGTCGGTACTACACGACAACATCACAAGGGGTCGAGGAGTCGAGTGTCCAAGAGGGAGCCGACTACTTCTAAGATCTCCTATGAACATGAATGCATGTAATAGACAATAGTAATTCCCGTGAATGAACAATGAATCATTTTATTGTTATGAAGACAATAACAGGAAGAATCAGAGACTTAAAAAGAACATGAGCTTGGCAGTGATATACATAACATGAAGATGACGGTATCAGAAGGATGACAGGGGTGACTCGATGGCGGCTGAGCCACCTTTATCAAGATCAATGCCTATCTTCGACCTTACCCTAACGTATCTTGACATCTTTGATTTTCAAACTCGCAGAACCTCGATACTTGAAATGGTAAAAGAAAGAAAAATATGAACAGAGAGAAAAAAAAAAGAACTTCTTCTGCAAAATGGGATGAGCAAAGCGTCGCCCCTCACTCATATTTATACTAAAACTTTCTATATTTTATTATTTTTTATTATATGATATTATTATTATATTATTAATAATGTTTAAATCTTAAAACGTCGTAACTTCTGCACACGATCTCTTTTTCGTGCAAACCCAAAGTCAACACTTTCCTTTCTTAATACTCTACACAATAACTATAATATTGATATAGTTTCAGTCATGCGTGAAAAAACTAATTTTTATACGACGTGTTTAAATTAACTTCAAAAATTCGTAGCGGTTATGTACGAACTCATTTTTGAGAAAACTTAGTGCCAATATTTTTCTTTTGAAAAACCCTACAAAATGAGTATAATATTTACATGCTTTTGACTTATGCATGAAAAGATCATTTTTCTTAAAAAAAAAGCTTAAAAAGTTTCGCCGGGTGCCAAATTCCCATGGTAGGTCCTAAGAGGGTATAGTCTCTTCCTAAAATCCTTAATTAGTTATTGTAAGGTATCTGTATTAGGAAAATTTGGGGTATTACATTAGACGTTAGGGTTGTGGCAGCACCAACCCTGACTATGAATTTTAAATTACTTTGTGAGTACAAACGTGAGAGTTTTGTTTGTTATTTAACCCTTAACTATTGGTGTGCTCGTGGGATGCCTCACAATATGTATGTATTTATTGATAATGTGATAATAACTCATGTGATACGTTCATAATTGATCTTCATGAACAAACAATTATATTGTAATTAAAAAAACTATTCTCTCTGATCACGAAATATATTTACTATGATACTGATCAATAGTAAATATTTTTTATTATCATAGATTCTGGAACACTCTTTTTATACACAATATTTGTAGTAGATGAACTATTATCCTCGTTATAAGTCAAGATTTTCAAACTTTTGCAACTTGTGACTCTAGTTGATCATGGCTAAAAATAGTTCTTTGCAAAAACATGTCTTTTCAAAAATAAACCTAAATGAGTAAGTGATTGAACTTGATTTTTGTCTATAGTCATAACATATGAAATAATAAGAGGAAATTACCGCCTTTTAAACTTGAAAGATAGTTTTGGATCTGTAAGTGTTAATGTCATTCTATATAGGTGTTTAAATAGTATTTGTAATAAATTATTTTATATATATATATATATATTTATAGAATTAATTATTATTTTATTTATAATATTGACATGGGATATATATTTTGCTAATTGATATGAAACTTAAAAACTAATATAAAGGTATGCATCTCAACATATGTTTGCATATATGTTGGAAATTATGAATTGTCATATGCTCACACACAGACGTGTGTGAGTGCGTTTCATTTAGAGTGGGGATGAAATGATGGATGATTATCTATATAATGGCAAATCAATTATTATTTAACTATAATATTGACAAAATATTATTTATTCATGGTTTTTGCTAATGATGGTAAAACTTAAAAAACTAATATTTAAAGGTATGTATCTTAATTAACATATTTGTGCATACATGTTAGAAATTCTCAATTGTATGTAACAGCAAAATTACAATTTATTATATATGTAAGAGCGAAGACGAAGTGATGGGTGATCATATATGTAATGGAAAAATCACAATTTTTTATATTTATCATATAATAATGTTTGATATAAGGGTTATATATGAAGAGTACCATTTTTGTAACTAAAAAATGAAAAGTATCATTTTTTGTAAAACTATCTTAAAAGTTTGTGTTTTTGACTGTTATACCCTTTCTTAACATAATTTCTCTATTATTAATATAGTTAAAATTAATTAATACCTCACATGGAATAAATCATGCATTTCTATCAAACTCATCACACTTCCATAACATGTAAACCAACATTATACCTTTTTGATCGATAGACTACTGGGTTTTATCCACCGGAAGTTTTAGGGATCACGTCCAACCACCCGGAGCACCGTATGGTTTCCAGTCGTAGATTCCTTCAGCAGCCTTCAGTGCAGCCCTCGTTCGTTTCCTACTCGGGGTGTAGTAGTATTTAATTTGTTGGTAAAAAAAATACGAAATTGGATGAGCAAAAGCCCGATCTTTTATTAAGGAATTATATAATATTAGCCTTATCAACGGCTATCCCTTTTCTAGAAACGACATGGCCTAACACAATGCAATTGGTAACCATAAAATGACTCTTCTCCCAACTAAGAGTAAGGTTACACTCAATGCACCGTTTTAAAACTATATCAATTTTCTTTAAGCAATCATGAAATGAATTACCGAAAATGGAAAAATCATCCATAAATAATTCAATAAAATCACCAATCATCTCAAAGAAAATTGAAAGCATGCACCTTTGAAAAGTTCCCGGAGCATTACACAATCCGAAAGACATTCTCCTATAAGCGTAGGTTCCAAAAGGACTTGTGAACGTCGTCTTCGATTGATCCTCTGGAGCAATTGCCACCTGATAATAACCAGACAAACCGTCAAGAAAACAATAAAATTCATGTCCAACTAACTTATCAAGCATTTGATCTATAAAAGGTAAAGGGAAATGGTCTTTGCGGGTGGCCGCATTTAACTTCCTGTAATCTATGCACATCCGCCAACCGGTGGTCAACCTAGTTGACACCAACTCTCCCTTCTCATTAGTTGTCACTGTGATGCCTCCCTTTTTCGGAACAACATGAACAGGGCTCACCCACTCACTCTCGGCCACTGGATAGATTAATCCTTCAGCTAAAAGCTTAAGAATTTCCTTCTTTACCACCTCCATAAGATTGAGATTCAATCTCCTTTGGCCGTCTCTGAATGGCTTTGCTCCATCTTCATGTATTATCCGATGCATACACATAGATGGACTAATTCCCTTTATATCTGCAAGGCTCCAACCAAAGGCCTTCTTGTTCTCTTTCAATACTCTTACTAATGCTTCTTCTTGTTCCTCAGTCAGCTCGGAGAAAATGATCACCGGCTTTGTCTCTCCGTCTTCTAGAAACACATACTTAAGGTACTTAGGAAGCTCCTTAAGTTCAACAGGACTACTCAACGGCTCATTCTTCTCTTCTCCTTTCACAACTTCCATCACCGCCACACTTGAGTCGAGGGCTAGGTCCTCCTCATCTCGACTAGCTGCTATCTCCTCATCATATAATTCCTGCAAAAACACCTTCTCGACCAAGGTATCAATAGCATCAATATAGTAACAAGTATCAGATAAACTTTGTACAGGATGAGGAGATATTTCCCTGACAGACAAGGAAATAGTTTCACCTAACTCAGTCATTTGAAGTTTCCCATTTTTAACATCAATTAACGTGTTAGTTGTTGCCATGAAAGGTCTACCTAAAAGCACAGTATGTTCATTACTAGACTCTTGCACCTCACCAACATCAAGCACGACAAAATCAACCGGTACAATCAAATCTCCAACCCTAACTAAGATATCTTCAATGATTCCCTTAGGGTACCTAATTGACCTGTCTGCTAATTGTAAAGACATTCTAGTGGGCTTCAAATTACCTAATCCTAATTTTAAGAAAATAGAATAAGACATCAAATTAATTCCAGCCCCTAGATCTAACATACCTGAAACGGACTTACCATTGCCAAGTGAAATTTTGATGATGAAACTGCCCAGATCTGTTTGCTTTGGAGGAAGTTGGTGCTTCAACACTGCACTTGCTACTTCAGAAACAACAATCTTCTCGTCATCCATAAAACGTCTCTTCTTGGATGTAAGCTCTTTAAAGAACTTAACATATACTGGAACATTCCTAATCACATCCAAGAGAGGAAGGTTGACATTGACCTTTGAAAGCATCTTGTAGAAGTCCAAGAATTGTTGATCTTGTTTTTCGTTCCTCAATCGCCCCGGGAAAGGAATAGGAGGTTTATAAGGATTAGAGGCCTTATGCAATACTTCTCCCTTCCCTTTCTCCTCAGAAGGAGCTACACCAATGATCTCCTCTTCAGGAGGAGTTACTGTGGTATTCTTTTCTTCCTTCTCATTCTCATCCTCATCCTCATCAACTGGCATACGGACTTGATTATCCACAACTTTACCACTTCTCAAAACAGTGACAGCTTGAGCTTGCTTTGGTTGACTTGGAAGCTTATCCTTTTTGTTCATCTGAACAAGCTCTCCAACGGTCCCTGCAAGCTGCCCAACTTGGGTCTCAATCCTCTTCATAGAAGCCTCCACTGTCTCAAATCGCTGATGACTAGCTTGAATGAATTTATTCAAATTATCCTCCATTGATGATTTGGAAGGACCTTGAGATGGAGCTTGATGTTGCTGTTGTTGTGAGAAGTGTTTTTGAGGTTGTTGGAATTGTTGGAACCCATGCTGAGGTGGCATTTGCTGACCTTGTAGTGCTTGTTGCCTCCAAGAGAAATTGGGATGATACCTATACCCCGGATTATAAGTGTTGGAGTATGGATCAAATTTCGGGCGCTGCTGAAAGTTTTGAAGAACATTTACTTGCTCTTCCTGTTCTCGGTGTTGCTCATATGCATTGGCACAAACATTAGCCCCGTGCCCAAACTCTCCACAAATACCACAAGTCTCTCCTCCACCTCTTCTTGGTTGTTCATTCGCTGTACGGATAGCTTGTACTTTCCTTGTAAGCTCTGCTATCTGCCTCACCAAATCATTACTAGAGGTTGCTTCGTTAACCTTCTTTTTCGGACCCCTGAAGCTTCTCTGTTGAGAATTCATTGCCATGTTCTCAAACATCTTTGTGAGCTCCTCTGCAGTTCGGTTTCCAATATCTCCTCCAGCTGCATTATCAACCATATACTGAAGGTTTTGATGAAGACTTTCATAGAAGAACTGGTTGAGCAACTCCGGAGATAGGTTGTGATAAGGACACTGCATCTGTAGGGTCTTGAATCTCTCCCAAGCCTCGTGAAGAGGCTCTCCATCCAACTGTGTGAAGGTCACCAGCTGTGACCTAACCTCTTGCATCTTTTGGTTTGGGTACCACTTCGACATGAATCTCTCAGACACCTGATTCCAGTTTTGGAGAGAATTAGGAGCTAAAGAATAAACCATGTCTTAGCTCGGTCCTTGAGAGTGTACGGAAAGCACCGCATCTTCAGCTGATCCTCAGTCAGTCCCCCAAGTGGAAAGGTCTAAACAATGGCATAGAACTCCCGGATGAAGTTCAATGCGTCCTCTGCCGGCATTCCATAGAAAGACGGAAGCTAGTTGAAGTGGATACTCTTGAGCTCGTAATTCCGAGCTGCTTGTCCCAACACAATCGGTGATGCTGCAGCTCCTATCACCGGCCTAGCAAGTTCCCTCATCTGACGGGCTGCCATAATTGTGTGAGAACTCGACTCACTCCAATCTGTGTCTGAGTCTCGTGATAGTGGATTCTCTGAATGATCTGATCGATACCCTAACTCCAAAGTGTAGCCGTTTTCAACCTCCTCTTCCAGGTTGACTGTTTGCAACTCACGTCTTCGATGTACGTTGTCCAAAACAGGTGCCAATCTCGTATTCAAACTTCGGCGACCGTGCATGCACTAACTAACACCACGAAAAGAGTGATTAAACGTAACTTGCGGTTGAAAACTCCAAACAAAAACAAAAACGAAAAATAAAAACACAACAATCACTAAACTGAACAATCACAATACGAAAGACAAAGAAAGAAAAGAGCAAAAACAAACAAACAAGCACTAAAAATAAAAAATGCTTATAGTCTTCCCCGGCAACGGCGCCAAAATTTTGTTCGAACTTATTTTAAACTGTAGTACCTGGCGTTGTTAAGACCAGACCCACTGTCCGATAAAGGGAATCAGTATCGGGCATGAGGAATGTTTCCAGCCAATATACTTCCAGTTATTATATTAAATTATGTTCGACTAAAAACGTATCTTAAATTAATCCAAAAGAAGTGCAATACGTGTAAAGTCGACCCGAATATCGTATCTCAAAGGAAGGCTATGCAGGGCTATCAATCATTAGTACTAAAATGCAAAGAATAAAATCCTAAACACTCTAATCAGGATGAGATAGAAGAACTCTAAACTAAGATGAAAATCAATAAACGGGTACTACAAGTGATTGAAGTCTAGGGTAAAGATCATCTCTAATCTAGGTCAATGCTTATCCAATCAAACCAAATCTTTAATAGGTTTTCCCTAAGTTGATTAGCCAATAATTTTCGTATTCTTGAAACTAATTCGTGTCTAGCACTTTCGTGTATAGATCACACTTAGAGTAACACTAATCAAGATATGATTACCTACGTTACGTTTCCGATTGATAGGTTGGGTTGTTTGATTATAAATGAGACATAGAATAATTCATTTCAATCCATTCCATATCTTAGAGTTGCACATGGTGATCAAGCATGAAAAACTCTTAAGCACGGATCAAACAACCATAAAGAAGATCAAATTAAAACATTAAACCATATATATGAAACAATCAAACCCTAGATAACAATTTAGCCAACCATATTGAAAAGAAAATCCATAGAAAGGTTCATCATCATAAACTTACTAAGAATTCACCGTTCGGTTGCCAAATTCCTTCAATCCTTGGATACCCCAAGGCACTAACTAAGAAAACAGTAAAAACAAGTGTTTAGAGAGTTTCTACAAGTTACAATGGTTGGTGATGAGAGAGCTTATGAAAATGATGCTCAAAAAGACTTAAAATCTCACCTGGAACTGCTAGCCAGCGGCCGCTAGGAAGCCAGCGGTCGCTGGCTTTGCTTCTCTGTCCGCTGCTGCAGCACAAGCCCAGCGACCGTTGGCCTGTGCAAAAAGCGAAATTTTTGAAAACATCAACTTGAAGCTTGTCTCGATAGGAATCCGTAGCCGCAGACGGATCCGAATTCGGAGTTGTAACGAAGGAGAATGAGCTAAAACAAAATTGTTGCGCATTGCGCAATAATTTCGCATATGGCCATGCACCCACGTTCTTTCTCCTCTCGTTTTTTACCCATATCTCCTAGTAAGCTCCCATCCGCTATCCTCGGATTCGTTCGTCTTAGCATCTTCAACATTTATGGCATCATTTAAGCTTCTATTCCACCCCTTTTCCACCTCCTACATCCAAAATATGAAACAAAGAACCTGGCGTAAAAATGAACAATAACACAACACTAAACAAAGAACCAACACACAAAACATGACAAAACAATATACTAAAATACGACCAAAACACGACAAAAACATACTAAACAACTCCCCCACACTTAATCATTTGCTTGTCCTCAAGCAAAATACCACAACTAAGCATTAACATATACTAATAATCAACATATAAGCCCAACCACCATTCACAACTTCAAACCAACATTAGACTAAGCTCAATTCCCAACGTATTCGGTCACTCGAATAAGAAGTAATGTTGCCCGTTACTAAGTTCATCAATATGCATATGATCACGATATACACACATCTCACATCCCCCTCTCGTTCATATGTCATATTCCCCTTTTATTAAAGCCATTCGAGTTCTTTTTTTTTTTTGTACGCCCTTCTAGCGTTTATTAATAATATTTCTTTTTGAAGAGTTAATACTCTTGTTTTTTTTTATAGGGAAAACTAGACACATAAACAAAAGGGAGTAGTTACTCATAATCCGAATCATGATCACTATGCATACCGACTAATAAAAGCAACATGCCCTACATGTCATCTTAAGCACGCAACCTAGCCCGTTAAAAATCAAACTTAGCTAATATTCCACCAATTCATACCACGTACAGGGCTCACATATTAACAATCAATATATATCAACACTAAGCTATTGCATAGGCAAAAAGACAATCCATGATCAAATTTGGGGAATAACAATATAAACACAAACAAGCAAACATGCAACACATGCTATAACATAACCAAACATGCAAGAAAATAACCAAACCCCCCCACACTTAAATTCTACTACGTCCTCGTACTATGAAATTAAATAGAAGGAATAAGGAACTTCCCTGACAATACGAAAAGCCGGCAACAAGCTCAAGAATTCAAGATCATCAAGATTGGTACCTGCAACACAAAAACGAACACCAAACAACATAAATCCGAACAACAATTAATTAAAAACAAAAACAACACAAAAGAAAATGAAATACAAAAGACACTAATACGCCGGATCCTAAAGGTCAGATGCTGGAGGAGGTCAAGGGTGAAGTCCCGTACTTCTTATCCTACACCATGTAACATCCAATTAAACTTCTCAACACACAACAATCAAACAAACAACTAAAAACAACAAAACAAAAGATAAAATGTGGGTTGCCTCCCACGAAGCGCTCATTTAATGTCATGAGCTAGACATGACATCTTCTCCTCAAGTCAATTGAATCTCGATCTGCTTCATTGAAGCCTCGATAGTCTCGAACCTCCGATTGCTAGCCTCAATAAACATGTTCAAGTTCTCCTCGACTGACGCTTGTGGTGGTCCTTGATGTGGTTGCTTCTGAGAATAAGCAAATTGCTTGTCTTTGCATATGCAACCTGTCACCACAACAAACGAATCAAACGCAACTTGCGGGAGAAAGATATCTTAGATTACAAAAAGAAAAACAAAACAAAATCACGAAACAGAACAATCACGATCACAAACAGGAACACAAGTAAACACAACACACACAAAAAAAAAACAAAGAAAAGACAAACAAACAAACACAAAAGTACTAACAACTAATATGCCTATAGTCTTCCCCGGCAACGACGCCAATTTTGTTCAGTCAAAATTTAAACTGAAGTACGCGGCGTTGTTAAGTCCAGACCCACTGTCCTATAAAGGGAATCAGTATCGGGCACGAGGAATGTTTCCAGCCAATATACTTCCAGTTATTATGTTCAATTATGTTCGACTAAAAACGTATAGCCGACCCGAATGTCGTATCTCAAGGGAAGACTATGCAGGACAATGACTAAAAGTGCTACAATAATATAAAATGAGATAAAAGAAATCCTAAAACACTCTAGATCAATTTGAGATGGAATTATACTAAGTTAACGAGGAAATTAAACTAGATAATAATAGAAAGACAATCTAGGGTAATAATTATCCGAAACCTAAGGTTCAATGCTTCTTTGATCAAATCTTATCTCTAATCGGATTATTCCTAAGTTGATTAACTAAACACCTACGGGTTCTTAAAGCTAATCCGTGTCTAGCACTCACGTGTATAGATCACACTTAAGAACTTTCCAATTCAAAACACGATTTCCTATTTTACGTTTCCGATTAATAGGGTTGGTTGTTCAATTACAAAAGAGAGATAGAATAATTCATTGCAATCCACTCTATATCTTGAGTTCATATGGTGATCAAACATATAAGACTCATGAAGCACAAATCAAACAACCATACAAGAACAAATCAAAGCATTAAACCAAAGATCAAGACAATTAAACCCTAGAAAAGTATTTAGCCAACCATAGCAAAAAGTAAATCCATATAAGTATTCATAAAGATAAACTTACTAGAATCCAAAAGCAAAGAGTAGAATGATCCTTCAATCTCTTGAGAATCTACTTCTATCTAACAAAAGGAAAAAGTAAAAAGTCTTTTCTAACTATTCTCCAATTATCTCTCTGTTTTTCGCCCAAAATCCACGCCAAGACATAGAGTAAGTTGTTTAGAAACTGCAGGCCAGCGGTCGCTGGCTTTGAGTGTCTGACGCTTTTTGCAATGCAGGGCCAGCGGCCGCTGGGTTCCCAGCGGTCGTTGGGCCCTGCTCTCTGAAGTTTTCAGAAAAGGCACCCCACCGGGCGCTGGGGTGCCAGCGGGCGCTGGCTTTCTCTGGCAGCTTCACTTCTCTCCTCGTCTCAACTTCTTCTTCTTCACGCGGTTTCGCCACACATCCTTTCGAGCTCAATTCCGTCTCCTTTTCAACTCCTGCATCCAAATCATAGAGCACACGACCCGGCATAAAACAAGAACTAAAATGACACGAAACAAAAGACAAAAATAAAGAAATACGACAAGACGACACACAAAAACATAACTAAAAACCTACTAAACAGAGGCAGTCCGAACAGATTTAGGACTCCCAATGGCCAAAGTGAGTCATGTTGCAGAATTTGCGATGAGTTTCTTTACTCATTGCTATCTTGTTTTCCCACGGAAGAGTTCTTTTTCTTTCGAACGACTCCTCCGCGAACTTGATTGTTTTTCCTATCATGGTATTTAACAGGAATGTTCTATTCATCGAGTTTTGGAAGAACTTGAATGAAAACTTGACTTTGTCCATCTCCGTGAGACAGACCCATAATCCCCATGCACGTCTTGTTGTGATTTGATCATCAGAAATTGAGGTACTCATTGGAACGTCATTAGATGGTGCCTTAATTTGGTTAAAGCATCCGTTCGGGTCGTCGTAGCCTTATGTAGTGAAAGGCCTCATGATTCCCCTTCCCTGCTGGTTCTGGTGCCGCACTTATGAAATGAAACTCCAATGTATCACCTCGGCAAAGTTGTTCATTATTTGTCCAAGTTTCATGCACTGCTTCCTGGATCCATCGAGATAGACCTTGATCTCTGGAAACGATGGAGACATAGTATAAACTGAGGCAAGTGCCCCAAATTCATACCACTGCTTGACATCTTGGGGTTTTGATCCCGACATCATCCATATACGCGGATATTTTCTCGAGACATCAACCCTGCTAGAATTAGGATTCATACCTACTCTCGTAAGTAGTTTCTCCCAGTTCGCCTGGTAGGCCTGTTCAGAGTAGGAGAAAAAAAATCATGTTAGTATTAGCCTCATATTTGCCTGTCATTGGCCTGAGACTAATGTCTCTTTCTTTTTCCCTAGAGTTGGCGGGTTGACATAATGGTTCAGGTGGTGAAGCCTTTGCATCATCTTTTTCTTGAACCAGTGGTTCAGACTCTACTGACTTAGAATTTTCTCAAGGGGTATTCGATTCCCCTTCTACTGATTTAGGTGCCGGAACACGAAACTCTGCTTTTTCCAGAGGTTTTCTAGAAGCCCGCAGGATTGGATTTTCCAATGCTGACTCTAACTGAGTATAGGTCAACAAACATGCTCGTATTCTACCGGAGACTTTCGTCTTATCGGTAGATTGTATGTTCCCCATCTGATCAGCATGGAGAGTGCACTCGTCCCACTCTTTAAGAAGTATTTCCAGGTTTTCTCGGAGATGCCTCTGGGCTAGGATGATGGATCCAATCTCAGCAGGCTCCATCCCTTGTTAGAAAATCTGCAAGAACATTTTCATGAGATTTTAAAACAACAATATCATAAATATAATTTTGACATAAAGCTTGCCACCTAAGTAATCTAGCCTTTTCAGGCTTTGATTATATGTTGTTTTTTAGGAAATCTTTAACCTGTGTATTGTCAACTTTTAAAGTAAATTTCTTTGCTAGTAAAAATAAAGACCATTTTTTAAAGGCCTTCACAACTGCGAAGAATTCCTTTTCGTTGATATGCCATCTAATGGCTTCGTTTTCTGGGAACAATTCACTGCAATATCTGCACGGTTCTTCTCCATATGGAGTAATCTTCATTAGGACAGCTGCACATCAATGATCACTCACATCTGTATAAAGGACCAGATTGTCCTCATCTTGCGCTATTGAGAGCTTTGGGAGGTTTCTACATTCCTCCTTTAGTTGTTTCATTCTTTGTCGATGTTCTTCTGTCCAGATGAACGGAACATCCTTTTTTAGCAAACTGCTAAAGATTTTTCCTAGAAAACTCTGAAGTTGTTTTTTCTCTTTCAAATTTTCTGGAAAATTTTGGACCTTTTGTACAATATGATCATGTAAAGTAATTCCAGATTCATCTATCTCGATTCTCAAAAATTCTATTTTTTAGGTTGCAATTACTGCCTTCTTCTCTGACAATACTAATCCTTCCTTGTAACAAATATCTGTAAATAATTCAAGATGTTTAATATGTTCATACATATCTTTTGATGTTATTAGTATGTCATCAATATAGACAAATATGAAAGAAAAGTAATCTTTTAAAAAGATTATCCATTTCATTCTGGAAAATCTGGGAAGCATCAGCTAATCCCATTGGCATTGCATTCCAAACAAAATGCCCTTGTGGTGTTGAGAAAGGTGTAAGTTTCTTACTTTCTTCCTCCATGCGAATCTGGTAAAATCCTGATTTGCAATCAAACTTTGAGAAGACCTTAGCATTTCGTATGCAGTTAATAAGGTGATCTCTACTTGGGATAAAATATCCATCAAACTCAAGAATATTATTAATCCCTTTGTAATTAATCACATGTCTGGGTTTACCTATTTTGATCTCACCATGATTCCTTACCAGAAATCCAGGACTACTGTAAGGAGAATTGGCTGGCTCGATCAACTTTAAATCAAGGTGTTCCTTGATAATGATTCTCATATCCTCCCGATCTTTTAAGTTCATCAGGATTGATAGGAACCTTACGAACTCATGCACCCTTTCTGGCTTTACTTTTAAGGTTGCTTTGAGTTGGTTCTTTCCTCACCATGCTAAAGGATTCTCATTGTAGCATCTTGAGATTTTCCTTTTAACATCTGCAAGATAAACCTGCATTTGAACTTTAATTTCTATGTTAGAAACTAAAGATGTTTTAAGGATATGGATTTCCTTAATTTGAAGATCCTTTTCTCGGATACAGCTAAGAACTGCTTCGCTGAACCTTCTTTGATCTTTTATTTTCGGTTGACGAAGTTTGCCTTCATTCTCACCACGTTTGCTGCGAAAAACTACTGGTATTTGGCGATTAAAAGCCCCTTGCAGCCGTTGAACAATGATTTTATGCTCACAGTTGGTTGTGAACACCAATCTTCTCCTTTCATTGTCCTGCGTGTATCTTTTGAACATTTGTAGGAAATTATTCCCAACAGAATGTCTGCTCCAGTATCATGAAAATAGATTGGTGGAGTTTTAACCTTATACCAAGGTGTTTGACCCGCTCCCCCAATTAATATTTTCATCTCTTTTACTCCTTTGGATAAGAGTAAAATTCTTTTAGAGAAATCTCTTCCAACAATTTGTGGTAACGTATCCTCAACTTCTGCTGGGAAGATTCCTCTTCTTATTGTGCAAATTCCTGCTCCGGAGTCAATATAGGCAGCGAAGTATTCTGCCTTATATTTTTCATATAACACCCCGATTGGAATGTATATAGAGAATGGACTTGTCATACGATTATGAGTCATTTTTCCTCTATCGTAATTCTCATTCCATTGTCAACTTGTTTCCAAGGTTTGTATTTTTCCAGGAAATCAAGTCCTAGAACCAGAACATCTTCGCGTCCTGCTCTGCCTTTGATCTCTACAATAAAACCCCCAATGTCTAGGGTTCCATTGTAATGATTGATCTCTGGTTGTTGTAGATAATACAAGACACTGCAGGAAAAGTTATTTTCCCATCTTGTAGTATCAAATTTGATTGTCATTCCTCTCCATCTTTTGGGCTCTTCAGATTGACTGAAACATGTACCTTCCATGGTGATTAAGGTTGACTCTCTTGGATAAGTTTCCTTCCAAAAGATTGAGATATAATTCTATCTCCTTGGAAGGATAATCTTCATGTGCTTATCCTAAGATTTTGATCATGTCTTATGACCGGCCTTTCTTGAATTGTAATGTTAACTTCACTTCTTTGTGGAATCTCTATTCTGTCGGTACTAATGGCTGTTGTCACCTTCTTGAAAATATCAGGTATTTCGACGAATTGTTTTCCTAAGAATAACTCTGTATGATGAGAGTTGGAAAGCGCATACGAAATCTGATATGTTATTGAATAAGGTGTGTTTCCCTCATCCAATAACTCATTTCGTTTGAAATCCTGATAAAGGGTCAGAGCTTTACTGAAGCCCGATTCGTTGAGATTGTAGGCAATCTTGGGATAAATAATCCCAATAACTTGACCCGCACAAAGATTACCCGCGATGGTTCCCATCACTGAATCTTGCAGGTTTCAGATCCTCCTATCACATATCGTTATGTCAATTGGAGCGTCAATCTCTGTGAACGTCGTTGATTTGAGCACCAACTGTATTGCCCCAATATGTATCAATTTTATTTTCTCGGTAATATTTGGTTTAAGATTTTCCAAATCCTCGCGTATGTCGCTTGCTGGAATCAATTGCATCTCCACCTAATTTCCAGTAAACTCGATCAGAAGTGACATCTCTCGTCTGGTAATTCCGTAGACGATGTGATGTTTTCTTCTTCCTATACTGAAGTTCCTAAGAATACTTTCTAGATTGCTTGCATTAAAGCCTTGATACTTTTGAATGTTCAAGATTTTCTTCATGATTTTGTCGATCAGGCTTAGAGAGATCATAGTTTGACTGGAAAATCCAGTCCGATCTTCTCTTTCTTGATAACAAGATTCTACTTCAATCTGACGATTCTGTAGATCCATTAGATTCTTTTTCTTCACTAAGGATTTTGTCCTGCTCGTATATACTCTGGTCTGAGGGTATATCTTCGAACTGGTAAACTTGTACCAATTCTTGGTAGTAGATGGCATCTTCGATGTCTAGTGTAGACTCGAACTTTTGCATGCCTCTTTGTTCATTGTTTGGACAATTTGTTAAAATGTGCCCCTTTGCCCTGCAGGTCCAGCAATTGCAATCCTTAAAATTTTCGTTAGCTCTAGTATGAGCTTTTCTGAAAGTTTTTCTTGTTGGAGTTCTTCCCTGGAAACGGTTTGAGTTGGATCTCTGGAATGAACTCCTGCTTCTGGCTGGTCTGCTTCTTTGTCCGATTTTGTAGGATCTAGCATTCTGTCTAGACCACATTGTCCTTGGAATAAGGTTGGTACCTATTCCTCTTGCTTTTTGTTATTGACGGCTCGCCTCCAATAACTACTGGAAGATCATTATCTTCGCAATTTAGAGGAGCTGCTTTATTGATTCTTTGCAGGTTCTTCAGATTTTTCTGAGCGATGGCTTGTTGACACCACTTTGAAAGCTTTTGATGTACATAAGAGATCCTTTTGGCGATGCTGTCATTCGCTTTTGGGATATATTCCCTGATTAGCATCTCTCTCCACGGGCTTGGAAATTTTAGGAAGAAAATTTCCTTTGCAATTGTTTCATAAGCTTTTGATTGATGTTGGTAGATCGTGAAGAGTTAAAGGAACTTATTGAGCGCCCTTTGATCTAAGACAGCAAACTTTAGATTATAAAGCGCCAATAAATACTTTCTTCTTTTCTCTTTATCGAATCCTTCGTAATATCCTTTGCCGATGATATGATCTTTGAATAAGACACTCATCCTTCGGATAATTTTGGTGTAAGATTCCTCAATGAAGCATCGATTCTCCCCATTCATCTATTACTGATTCACAATCCTTGAAACTAACTTCATCAAGATCGAGCATCACTCCATATGGATGAATGGGATCAAGGGTGGCCTTTCCAACCGGTGAATCTTGGATTCTAGGTTATTGCCTTCTTCTTGTTCTTTCCATTAGTACAGCCTCATCTGGTACAGTCGATGTATACGATGGTCCCGCATGGAAATCATGGGCTTCCCTCATGATCTCTTCGGGTGGCACTTGTTGATTTAGCGGCACTGTTATGTGTGGAGGAGTATTGGCTTCCACCATCTGATGTTGGTTCATCTTGAGATCAACCACCTTCATGTTAGCAAAAGATTCTGCTAGCTCTTGTAGATCATCAAGTCCGAGTCTTTCAAGGTGATTCATGATTTTTCACTTTGAAACATTCGTACATATCTTTCTACTTGAGGATCTTTGCCATTTTCCTTTACAGGTAAAGGATATTTTGGTCCTTCGATGAATAACATCTTGTTCCTCTTTTCTAAACGAGATCTGTTCTCCAATTGGCCTACTCGAATCTGAATTATCTTTCAAGATGGTTATAATTTCATCTTGTTGAGTAGATATTCAGTTTATCTCCCGGGGTACTCTGTACAGGCAGTTACCATAGTTTTGCACCGTCTTCTAGATCTCCCTTAAATCAAACCGAGAGTTCTGAATTATCAGGATTGATTTATTGGAAGACTGGAGTGAACTCCCTTCTTTCTTGGCTCATTCGAAATGGGTAGGATGACCCATTTCCCTCTGCATTTCCACCTCTCTTTGAAGTGAACGACCTACTCGGAGTAGATCTTGGTATCTACTCATCATGACGATAATCCGCAAACTTTCATTTACGGATACAGGACCATGAGTCCTTTCGTCTAACTTGTCAGCCCAAAAAAGAAATTTTTCTTAGTGCTTACTTTCAGTAATCTCCAAATTTTGGAGAAAATATAACAAAAGCATCTCGGACAATTGTCCGGATCCATATTTTCTTTGATGTCTCCTCCGTTAGGATAAATACTATTATGTAATAAATAAGATATAATTCCTTAATAAACATAGGGCTCTGATACCATTTTTAGATCCTTTATCATGCCAAGATTTATATCAAACATGCAAAGATTTTCATAACAAAATATCAACATGTTCTAATTTCAATGAGTAATATGCTCAAAAAAACTTTCATAACAATCTGATCGTAAAAAACAAAAATCCGATCGGTACATATTCAAAACTCGATCGATTTTGGTCTCAAAACCCGGTCATAGAAAACACAAAACTTGTTCATTATTTCTTGACCAGATTTTGGTTTAATATGAAAACCTTCCATATTTTAATTTTTTACTACCGTTTTAAAATATTTTGTGTATCTTATTAATTGAAATCATTTTGAAATACTAATTATTAACCATATATGTAATAGAGATATTTTGTTCTTAATTAAACATTTTGGATAAATAAGGGTGGGTAAAATAGTCTTATTGGGCACTTTTCATATATTTTTACAAAAGATGGCACTTTTCATTTTAGTGTTATGGAAGAGGGCACTTTTCATAAATAACTATTGATATAAGTATGCAAATTATAATACAAATACAATAAATATAAATAATTAATATTCAATACATCTTTAGGCGGAAAAATTATTTGTTATTGGTTTTCTTTCAATGTTGATATAGATCTTGTAATGATCATAACTTTGTATTTAACGTTATCAATACAAGTATTTAATGTTGTTGGGAACCCCGGTTAATAGTTTTGATGATGAATATCGAAACACACACTTAAAATTTACTTAAGTATTTTACTTATACAGAACGTAGTATGTTCTGCGTATGGAGTTGATCGGTTCTCTAAAGATATTAAGATTTGTATTAAAATCTGTCTATAAGAGATCAACTTAGACTTAGTTTTTAATTCTAATTTAGTGTACAAATCACAATGTAAAGGAACATAATGTGACAAATCTGTACTAGACTTGAAATAGTTAAGATGTTGGATTGTAAAGAAGCAGAATATAAGTCATGTTCTGTATCTATAGAACATCATACTAGACTAGTACTGGAGGACTTTCAAGACAGAATGAAGGAGTCATTATGTATATGACACATAACGTAGGAAACGTTCTGTCCAGACATTTCCTATCAGACATATCCAAATCACAAAAGGTGATTTAGCAGATCACAGAATGATCTGTTCAGCACACAAAACTTGAGGCTTTCTGTGAGATGCTTAAGAACATATGGTCTACTTAAATGGATCATATGTCTCTTAATTAGTACACTTTGGTGTCATGTATGCTTCGTTCTCATATACTTATTCTGTTAAATGAATTTGAATACTGCCATACCATAAATGGTATCAAAAGGACATATGGCTGACAATGAGTACAATTCCAACGGCTAGTTCATGTGATAAAGCTTTCCAACGGCTAGTTCGAGGAATCAAACACTATAAATACTCCTCAAGGGATTCTACAACAATAACGGATTCACAAGCGATTAAACTCTGCAGAATTTCAAGCTCTCGAGTATTCAAAACATTCAACGCTATCACTCACTCACTTAGCTATTTTCTGCAATCTAGAATCTCAGATCTTAGCAACACTTAGATTTATCTAAAGCTAGATCTCACACCTCACTTAGAACTAAACTGTATCTAAGATACAAACACTGCAATTTTAGTTCTATCTTCCTATAACTTACAAGCTTAAGGAAGAACTCTCAACTTTGTAAAACCTAATAAGTGATAGGTCACGACTTTCTTCGTGCACTACACAAGTCAAGTTAGGACTTTGTTGTAGTGACTGGTTCTCTGCCAGTCTAAATAAGTGAGGAGATATTTTCACAAGTTAGTGAATTACTATCGAGTTGATAGTCGTTGACGTAGGGGTGTTTCCCAAACCACGTTAAACCTAGTGCTCTTATTTACAACATTTACATTCTGTCTTTTATCCACATCATACTATCTGTGATATTGCATCTATTGTAAACTGTCTTTTAAAGAACACTTGGATTAAACAAAAGATTTTCATTAAACTGAGCAACAGACTTAACCACCACATTCCGCACATTATGTCTCTTACTTTTGAGAACAGAACACTTTTAACAAAACACGATTATCTGCATCATCTGTGTGTTTTGAAAACACAGAACCTGCAGAAATACAAATTGTCAGTATATATTGGTGTATTCTCCCCCTCCCCCCCAACACCAATAGTTGCTAATCGGGACCAATAAATGTTATCGTCTATAGGGTAGAACTACTATATCAATATTATGATTATAAGACCGCGTTTTTATTCAAAGACTATATTGTATAGAATGAATATGAAATAAAATTTAAATTTAAATTTTAAGTTTGAAAATGAATAGTTTAGAAAGTGTGTGTTATTTTAAATTCACTTAGAGCATCTTCGGTGGGAGATTTTAGTGATTTTTCTATAATTTTAAATTTTTTGATATAGTTCGCTAGTTTATCAGACATTCATAAAATTACTCATGTGAGAGCTTTCGGTATTGGGACTATCGTATTCAATCTTCATATTTCTAATTTTGTATTTTTTACTGCGGTGCAAATTAACATTTAAAATAATATAAATTAATATTAAAATAAATGAATTATCATTAGTTAAAAAATACACTAAGTTTAGAAAATTAAAAGTATATATATTAATTTAAATTTAAAATAAAATTATTAGAAATTAATTCAAATTTACTAGGTACTATTTCATGTAAAGTAGGCTTATCAGTTCTAAAACTATCAATGATTGGTGAACCGGCATATTCTTTTGCAACCCCTTTGGAAATATTATATGAATGGTATTTATTTCTCGTATTTCAAATACTTCGTACAGTGCCCAATAAATTGTCGTGTGTTCTTTTAATGGTTTCAGTACCTGCAGGATTATTAACGATACCTTTTTTAGAAAATGCATGTTAATAAATTTCAAAATCCATTTTACCGTCCAATAGCGACTGTTAGGTATTTTACGCTGTTGTTTCTTTTGTTGCACCTAACATGTATGTTTTTGTGTTCTTCACAGGTAACCAGTTGATCTCGTTGTTATGCTCAACACAACAAGCTGATGCTGAGTTGCCACGTGGACGTTGACTTGGTGTAGAAGTGAGAATGCACGAAGAACTGAATTGACCGAGTCTTATGGAGAAGAAGTTCAACCGAGTAGTGGAAGGCAGTTGAGAGATTAATGCTGAGTGGAAGTCTGTTACCATGAAAGACGGAGTCCACACCAACTACCCAGCGAGTCTTGCGGAGCACGACAGCGGTTGAGAAAATCAAGGAAGACATGGGCTGGCAGTCTCTATCCTATGGAATCCAAGCCCATGAAGTTATCTCTATTTATATTGCGTTTGGTTTTTAGTTAGAGAGACACTTTTTGCAGATTTATATCGTAGTTTAGTAAGTGTGATCTTTGCTGTTAGAAGATCATATTTTTAGTATTTTAGTAAGAAGTGTTGTGGTTGTTATCCAAAGCATTGTAGACAACACAACACTTATTTTTGATATTTCTTTTTCGCCGTAAAGGCTGCCGTGTAGGTTGTTTGTTAACACAACCTACGCAAAATTATCTCGTGTGTTCATTTTAGCTTCCGCAACAACTATTTAGAGTAGGTGATACACTTTCAAGTGGTATCAGAGCCATCACTCGACACACTGAGTGTGGTCCTGACGGTGTCACAACAACTCTAAACGATGGATCCAAACAGCACTGGAGCATTTCGACCACCAATTTTGGATGGATCGAATTATTCATACTGGAAGTCACGTACTCGCTCCTATATCAAGTCACTTGATAGACGAGCATGGATTTCTGTGGAGAATGGGTGGTCACCACCAAAACAAACTGATGCTGACGGCGATTGTGTTCCTATACCACAGACCGCCTGGTCACGTGATCAAATTGAAGCTGCCACTTTAGATGATCGAGCACTGAATGCCATAATCTCAGCTGTCGACACAAACATGTTCAAACTTATCAAGAACTGTGTGTGTGCGAAAGATGCTTGGGACATTCTGCAAAGGCATTGTGAAGGTGACAAAAGTGTCAAGCAGTCTCGTCTGCGTATCCTCGCATCTCAATTCGAGGATATGAAGATGGAGGAAGATGAGGACATCTCTAGCTACATGAAAAGGATACTCGACATTGCTAACGAGTGTCAGGACCTTGGAGAACCACTGAGCAACAAAGTGCTTGTTTCCAAAGCACTTCGTACATTGCCACCAAGATTTGATATGAAGGTAACAGCCATTGAAACAGTCCTAGGGGTGAATGCTCTAGAGTTTACTGATCTCATGAACTCGTTCAAAACATACGAGATGAACCACGAGGCAAGAGGGACTTTTCCCAAGAAGAAGGCAATGGCTCTGAAGGCTGGAGCAAGCTCCTCAGGCAGTAAACCTCAAATGGATTCCAGTGAACATGAAGAAGAGGAAACCTTCAACGAAGAAGATATTGCCATGATCACAAGAAAGTTTAACCGTATGGTGATAGGCTACAAGCGCGCCAAAGATCAATCCAAAGAAAAAGGTGGACCACGGTTTGAATACTATCAACCTCCACAAGACAAAGACAAGGCGAGGCAACCCCCCACGAAGAAAGCTCCTAATGAAGTAGTCAGGTACAACTCTTCAAAACTGGATGGTATCCAGTGTCATGAGTGTAAAGGATATGGACACTTTGCAAATCAGTGTGCCAACACTCTTCGAAAACGGGGAAAGTCTTATTGGGTGTCGTGGAATGATGATGAACATGAATTCTTTGAAGATATGGATGAAGCCATGTTCGAGAACATTGCATTTCACGCAACTGTCACATCCCAAGAACCATACGTTGATGATCCAGTTCACTCCGAGAGGTATGACTCTAACTACTACTCTACTTTGTTTTGTTTAAACGCTTCTGTTGATGACGCAGGTAGTGTTAGGGATGACATAGACTCTATATGTGGTGAAGAATGTGATGACCATGCAATCACTGTAATCCAAGGATTAAAACAGTTATATGATGAACTGTTGTGCAAATGGAAACATCAAGCAAGAGATCTGCAGACCGCAACAGCTGAGGTAACACGTCTCAAGGAAGTGCAGTCAAAACAAGAGGCGTTGATCACACAACGTGATGTGGAGCTGACCAAAGTGAAGTCAAAGCTTGAAGAGGCAGAGCTGACCATCCGAAAATGGAGTACTGGAACGTACTCTCTTCAAGAGATCATGAAAAGCGCAAATCCAGGTACGCAAGGCCTTGGATATGCTGCACCAACTGTGTTGTGTAAAAGGTCCACATTGGAAGGGGAAACATCAAAAGGCAAAGCTGTTGCTGCGCCCACAGAGACCCCAACTCAGACAAAACAAAAGATCTCTCCAGCTGGAAAAGGTAAGAAAGGTAAGAAAAGGGGTAAAAAATATAGGAGGAAATATATATGTCATTACTGTATGAAGCCAGGGCATATAAGACCCTTCTGTTATCAGAAACAAAGAGATGAGAGATCTGAGTGTGATCCACCAAAAAAACCCAAAACGGTATGGGTAAAGAAGTCTGACCTAACCTGTAATGTTGTGTATACAGCCTTGAAAACTAACGTTTCAGGATCTTGGTACTTTGACAACGGTTGTTCCCGCCACATGACAGGTAACAAAACTTTTCTTTCAAATTATGAGACATACGATGGGGGAAATGTCTCCTTCGGAGGAGGCTCAAAAGGTAAAATTGTTGGGAAAGGTACGTTAAATGTCACTGGTTTGCCTGCCTTAACAAATGTTTATCATGTGCAGGGACTTATGGCAAACTTAATAAGCATAAGTCAATTGTGTGATGGAAACATGCTTGTGAAATTTACTAAAGATGCTTGTGAAGTTTACAACAATAAAAATGTGTGCATCATGACAGGTCAAAGGTCAACAGACAATTGTTACATGACTGACCATGTGAAGTGCAACAAGGCTCAAGTTGATGATGTCATGCTATGGCATAAAAGATTAGGTCACACTAATTTTCGAAATCTTGGTAGGTTAATCAAGATGGATGTTGTACGAGGTCTACCGAAGCTTGGAAATGCTGACCAAATCATATGTGGTGATTGTCAACGAGGTAAACAATTACATGCCTCACATCCGGTCGTACAACATCGTGAGCAACATTTTGGAACCAACCGATGCTTCGAACTTCTACATATGGATCTGGTAGGACCCATGGAAGTGGAAAGTATTGGTGGTAAAAGGTATGTGCTTGTTGTGGTTGACGACTTTTCTAGGTTCACATGGACCTATTTTTTACGAGAAAAGTCTGAAACATGTGAGCTGTTTAAAAATATGTTTTCTCGTGTTACTAATGTGTTTGATGCTAGAATATCTCGCATAAGGTCAGATCATGGTCGTGAATTTGAGAATTCACGTTTCACAAGTTTCTGTGACGATAAAGGTGTCTATCAAGAGTTTGCTGCTCCAAAGACCCCACAACAGAATGGTGTGGTCGAACGCAAGAATAGGACCTTGATTGAGATGGCTAGGGTGATGTTGAACTCAAGCCAAATGGCAAAGCGCTTTTGGGCTGAGGCTGTAAACACCGCCTGTTACATCAACAATCGAGTCAACATTCGACCAGGGTCATTTAAAACTCCATATGAGCTACTAAAAGGGAGAAAACCTAACCTAAAACATCTTCATGTCTTTGGGTGTGTTTGCTTTATCTTAAATGATCGCGAATATCTAACTAAGTTTGATGATAAAAGCAACAAGGGTGTGTTTGTTGGGTACTACAAACAGTGTAGCGTATAGGGTATTTAATCTTCGCATCAAGACAATACAAGAGTCAGTTAATGTTGTATTTGATGATACAGGTGATGAAAACAAAGAAGTGGACACAGAAGACAACATATATCAAGGGGGAGTTGTCGCTTCTCCTGTTGAGACGCAAACTGCTCCACCTAACACAGAAGTTAACACTACTGTCGAGGTCAACACCACAGAACAGGAACCCGAAGGTGACCTAGGTGATCCCCAACAGGTCACTCCTCGTAGAGAACCATCAGGGCGAGTGAGAGATAACCATCCACTCACTCAGGTTATTGGAAACATTGAGGACGGAGTTCAGACCCGGAGAAAACAGCAAATCGATTATAGAGAAATGGCGTGTCTTTACTCCATGTGCTCCACAGTTGAAGGCATAACATGTTTCGTTTCCAAATTTGAGCCCAAGAATGTCAAGGAGGCACTAACTGATGAGTTCTGGATAAATGCTATGCATGAAGAACTCAACCAGTTTGTGCGTAGCGATGTTTGGTACCTTGTTCCCAGGCCAACCAACAAGAATGTCATTGGCACAAAATGGATTTTCAAGAACAAGTCTGATGAGAAGGGAACTGTT
Source organism: Leonotis leonurus (assembly GCA_026898415.1). Taxonomy (NCBI): domain Eukaryota; kingdom Viridiplantae; phylum Streptophyta; class Magnoliopsida; order Lamiales; family Lamiaceae; genus Leonotis; species Leonotis leonurus. The sequence continues at coordinate 870 of JAPKLX010000082.1, read as the reverse complement.
GTGCGCAACAAAGCAAGATTAGTTGCTCAAGGGTACACGCAAGTCGAAGGAGTCGACTTTGATGACACGTTTGCGCCAGTAGCAAGACTTGAGTCTATTCGGTTGCTGTTAGCTGTCGCGTGCTACCTCAATATCAACCTATACCAGATGGATGTGAAGGCAGCATTTCTTAATGGCGAACTAAAAGAGGAGGTGTACGTAGAACAACCGAAAGGATTTGAGGACCCTCACAAACAAGACCATGTTTTCCGGTTGAAGAAGGCTCTCTATGGACTCAAACAAGCACCACGTTCTTGGTATCAACATCTCACCAACTTCCTTCTCACATACGGGTTTGTGAGAGGTGATGCTGACCGGACATTGTTTATAAAAAGGGAAGATCAACATATTCTTATTACTCAAATTTACGTTGATGATATGATTGTTGGTTCTACATCACATAACATGTTAACTGATTTTTCAGGTGCAATGTCTACCAAATTTGAGATGAGCATGGTGGGCGAGCTCACATACTTTCTTGGGTTGCAGGTTAAACAAGGACACGATGGCATCTTTATCTCCCAAAGCAAATATGCCAAGGAGATGATAAAGAAATTTAATCTTGAAGGTACAAAACACATGAAAACTCCTATGGGTTCCACAGAGAAGTTAACAAAAGATGATGCTGGAGAAGATGTTGACCCAACACTCTACAGATCAATGATAGGGAGTTTATTGTATCTAACAGCCACTCGTCCAGATTTGATGTTTAGCGTATGTGTGTGTGCCAGGTATCAAGCTCGACCCAAAGCTTCTCATCTCAAAGCTGTTAAGAGGATAATCAGGTATGTTGCTGGAACTATTGACCTTGGCATATTGTTTTCTAAACAC
>JAPKLX010000085.1:1315287-1356249 GCA_026898415.1 Leonotis leonurus | reverse complement strand
AAATAGGTCATCAAGGAGAGAGTATCCATGATGATGAAGTACAGCTCTTGGTTCAGGAGATAATTTTGCTTCGATTAACTGAAGCATTTTAGAAATAGAGATGGGAGATGCAGCATGGGATGATGACGAACTTGCTTCGGAGTTAGTCATGTTGTAAAGAGTATTTTAGGATAGGGTTTGAGAGTTAAAACGACAGAGAGATTTTGAGTTTTTCAAGCTTTAACAATGGCGGTTTGGTTACGGGAAAATGTGTGTGTGTAGGGGATGAAGCAGTCAAACTACCATATATATATAGACATATCAACGCGCAGGATTAAAGGATAAAAAGTGAATTAAATCTACGGTTGAGATTACTCCCTGAAGTTATGATTTTCCCGCCCATTCTATCGCTTCAACTTCACACGCTAATGTTTGTGACGGCAGCACGTCACATCACTGCAGTCGCACGAGTTTTGAATCCTGCAGCATTTAATGATCCTTCTTTTTTTTTCTCAATCTTCTGACACATCGACTCTTGGTATTGTATAAATAAATGACAATTAATGTTAATCATTAGTAGAGAATATCAATAGAGATGAGAGTAAATGTCAGAAATAAATAGTGAGAGTAATGTTCCCCCTTAATTAATGCCAAACAGATCGTTTATATTATGGAAACAATCTGTTCTTTGATGATCTCACGCTGTTGGTAAGGTTTATGTGATGTTACATAATCTCTCGTTGTTGAGAGTAGGTAACATTTGGCTTAATTTTTAATACGAACAGCGAGACATTTAAGATTGCAGCAGCTCGCTGTTAATTAATAACTTCTCGCTGTTGGTTGTTTTGATCACTTTTCTTCATGGGTTCCCCCTTGATATATGTATCAAATAGAGAATTCCTTTAAACAGCTAGATGTTAAGTGAAATGTTCTAGCTGTTTGAAGAGTATTAATCAAGGAATAGAATGATTAATAAACAGATTGATGATAAGAGGTGTAACAACAGATCGTATTGTACCATTTACTATCTGTTGTTTACTTTTGTACCATTTTCAATTAGGTTGATTAAACTCAACTTGCCACAAAGCATTTTGAATCTGTCCTCGGCTAATGCTTTAGTTAGGATATCAGCTCGCTGCATATCCGTATGAATCTTCTCTATCTTGATGTTCTTTCTTTCCACGTGGTCACGTATAAAATGATGACGAACATCCACGTGTTTGCATCGTGTATGAAGTACTGGATTTTGTGTTATTGCTATGGCGCTCGAGCTGTCACAAAATATTACAACTGCATCCATCTGTACTTCGTAATCTTTAAGCTGTTGTTTGAGCCAAAGTATTTGTGCTGTGCAACTCCCTGCTGCCATGTATTCTGCTTTTGTTGTAGAGGTTGCAACCGAAGTTTGCTTTTTAGAAAACCACGAGATGAGCTTGTTTCCAAGAAATTGACAAGTCCCAGAGGTGGATTTTCTATCAAGCTTGCAACCTGCATAATCAGAATCAGAATAACCAGTTAATACAAAATTATCATCACAAGGATACCATAAACCTATTTCTATGGTTCCTTTGAGATAACGTAATATTCGTTTGGCTGCTTCCAAGTGTGATTCTCTTGGACTTGCTTGATACCTAGTACAAGCACCAACTGCAAAAGTAATATCAGGGCGGCTAGCAGTTAGATATAGAAGTGAACCGATAATACCACGATACAGTTTTACATCTATTGCTTTCCCGAGTGCATCAGGGCCAATCTGCCCATTGGTTTGCATTGGTATTTTTCCTGGTTTGCAATCTTTAACTCCAAACTTTGTGATGAGATCGTTGATGTATTTGGATTGATTAATTAGGATCCCATCAGCAGATTGCTTGACTTGTAAGCCTAGGAAGAAGTTCATTTCTCCCATCATGGACATCTTGTACTTGTCCTGCATTAGCTTACTAAACTTGTTACAAAGGAATTCAGATTTGGATCCAAAAATGATATCATCAACATAAATTTGAACTAAAAGGATATAGTCTTGAACTTTGATGGTGAATAACGTCTTATCAACTGATCCTCGTTTGAATCCCGATTGAAGTAAGAATGTAGACAGTGTCTCATACCAAGCTCGAGGAGCTTGTTTTAGTCCGTATACTGCCTTAACCAATCTGTACACCTTGCTTTCATCTTCAACTTCAAACCCAGGTGGTTGTTCCAAATAGACTTCTTCTTCCAGAATCTCATTTAAAAATGCACTTTTTACATCCATCTGGAATACTTTGAATCTTTGGAAAGCTGCATAAGCAAGAAACAATCTGATGGCTTCTAGTCTTGCAACAGGTGCAAATGTCTCATCAAAGTCTATTCCTTCTTGTTGGCAATAACCTTTTGCGACTAGCCTTGCCTTGTTTCTTACTACTTCACATGTTTCATCTCTTTTATTCTTGAAAATCCATTTGACTCCAATAACTCCTTGATGATGAGGTCGATCCACTAAGTACCACACATCATTTCTCTTGAACTCATTCAATTCTTCTTGCATGGCATTGATCCAATCTGCACTTTGCAAGGCTTCTTCGATGTCCTTTGGTTCAGTGTGGGCCAGATAGCAGCTTAGTAATGCACTTTCTCCATGCATGCGTCTAGTTTTAACTCCATCTGTTGGGTTCCCAACAATGAGATCAGATGGATGGCTGTCTACCCATTTTCTTCGCCTTTTCATTTCTTCTTCAGATACTTCGACCTCTATCTCATCGGGTTGATTCTCGAATTCAGGATGATCTGTGGAACATGCATCAAATAGATTGTTAGTATTTAAATCAATGTTTGATATTTCATTTTCCAATTGTTGAACAAATGGTTGTTGAGTAGAGGGAGAGGGTGATTGTGTGTTTTGTTCATCAACAAATGGTTGAGATTGTTCTTGTGAGGTTCCCCCTTCATTTGTTCCCCCTTGATGCGAAAATTGTCCATCTGTTCCCCCTTGCTGTGGCTTTTCTCCAACAGCTTGATTTTCAGCTTCTTCTTCATCATCTCTTTGTGGACTCCATAGAAGAATGTCATCGATGAGTCTTTCTGTGGAATTTCTCAATGTTGAGTGAGAGATATCATCTTTTGAAGAAATGCTATCTGTTCCTGAAACTTCAAAATTGGATTCATCAAAAATAACATGTGGTGTTACTTCCACAACAAGGGTTCTTTTATTAAAAACTCTATAAGCTTTGCTGATTTCAGAATATCCTAAAAATATTCCTAGATCACTTTTGCTATCAAATGTTTTTAACTGATTTTTCCCATTGTTGTGAATGTAACATATACATCCAAAAGATTTAAAATATGAGATTCGAGGCTTCCTGTTATTCCACAGCTCGTATGGAGTTTTGCCATGTCGTATGGTTACAACAGATCGATTCTGAGTGTAGCAAGCGGTATTAATTGCTTCTGCCCAGAATTTCTTTGGAAGATTGATTTCATTTAGCATGGTTCTAGCTGCTTCTTTTAACGATCTGTTGCGCCTTTCAACAATTCCATTTTGTTGTGGCGTACGAGCTGCTGAAGTTTGATGTTGTATCCCCATCTTTGAGCAGTAAGCTTCGATCATTTGGTTGATGAACTCAGTCCCTCGATCAGATCGAATAGTGATGATTGATTTCTCCTTTTGATTTGATAATCTGTTGAGGAGATCAGGTAGTTTTTCAAGGGTTTCCTTTTTCTTATACATAAAAATAACCCAAGTGAATCTAGAGAAATCATCAATTATAACTAATGTATACTTTCTACCATTGACACTTAATGGAGATACAGGTCCAAAAAGGTCTAAGTGTAGAAGTTCCAATATTCTGGTAGTGGAGTGAGCTGCTTTAGTTGGGAAAGATGCTCTTGTTTGTTTTCCCGCCTGACAAGCCTCACAAACATGATCTTTGTCATATTTTTGATGTGGTAGACCTTCGACCAAATTATCTTTGACCAGCTTGTTGTTTGATTTGAAGTTGAGGTGGCTTAAGCGTTTGTGCCAAAGCCAACTGGTTGAAGAGCTTGATGCAGTTACAAGACAAATTTCAATTTGTTCATTCCATTGTACAATGTACAATCTGTCCTGCAAGATTCCGGTAAGAAGAATTTCTTCTCCTTCCAAGTTCTTCACTAGACATTTATTAGCGGTGAATTCTACTCTTTTACTATTAGCACAAAATTGACTAATAGAGAATAGATTATGATTTAAGCCTTCAACATAAGACACATTCTGAATAATTGTGTTACCAACATGTAGATCACCATAACCTCTTGTATAGCCTTTTGAGTCACCTCCAAAAGTTACAATTGGTCCATAGCTTTCTTTGTAGTTGGTCAACAGCTCTTTATCGCATGTCATATGCTTTGAACATCCGCTGTCTAATATCCACACCGTGCCCCGAGCTGTGCTCATCCTTCTTATCGATCTCCTATCCTGCAATGAAAATTTATTTAGCTACCCCACTGAATGAGGGTGCTTTGTCAGTAGACAATGTTCCTTTTGGAACCCAAATTTGTCTAATAATGGTAACATTCTGAGATGGTCTGATTTGTCTGCCACTGAAGTCGATGTATACTACTTGTTTCTGTTTGGCAGATGGTTGTGTTGTTGCAGCGTGTTTCCTTGGAGCAGGTGGTATGGTTGATTGAGATTTGGTATTAGCAGTTGGCTGTTGTCTTCTATGGTGTAGGGGAACAGGTCGCTGTTGATGAGCTTCCTGTCTTTGATGATGGTAGACAGGTTTTCTCTGGTTGAATGGCGGAGAAGCTCGCTGATGGTTGTACTGTTGAGCAGGTTGATTTAACCTTTGAGCAGGTGGTTTTCTTTGTTGAAAACCAATTCCTTGTGTAGTGAACCTTTGTTGTCGCTGTCCTTGATCCTTGATCAAGATTGCTTGCGGCTGTCTAGCATTATTGTTGAGGTTTACTACTTTGTCTTTTCCCTTCTCCTTGACAAAGTTTCCTTTAGGTGGACCTTTGTCAACTCCATCAAATCCAAGTCCTCCATGATCTGACGATCTCCTTTGCATATCATTGATGAGATGAACTCTGTCTGATTTTTTGTGGATGTAATAATTAAGCATTACACCAAAATTCTCCGCCTTGTTGTTGGCCGACGATTCTCTTTCAATCAAATCCGAGATTTTAGCATTAAGAGCGTAGACTAATTCACTCTTGTTCTTTATCTGCAGAAGCATTGCCTTCTCTCTATCATTGAATGAAGCACTTACTTTCTTCATTTCTTGTATGGTGTTAGCCATTCTTCCATTTTCTCTAATAGCGTGTTTGAACATCTTGTTCAACCTTGCATGATCTTCCATAAGTTTGTTGAAATCCTCAATGGACAGATCGTCTTCTTCTTCTTCATCTATCTCTTCTTCGTCACCCGACTCATATGTAGGTGAGTTAGAAATAGAAGAACAATTATTTACTACCTCATTGTTGTCGAGTCCGTTGTCATGACCCATGAGGCACTCATCCCATTCTTCATCCTCTTCGGCGATGAAGGCTTCATCGTTTTCGGATGAACTGTCGGTTAATGTGTGTGATGTAGTTTGTTCTTCCGCGAGCATAGCTTTTCTTTGTTCTCGAAGCTTTCTATCTCGCTTGTTTCTTAGTTCTTCTCTCTCAGCTTTAGAGATATCTGGGCAATCTGTTTTAAAATGACCTTTCCTGCCAGACTTAAAGCAAGAAAATTCGGACAAGTCAGCCTTAACATAAGAAGAGTTAGGTTTTACTTCACTCTTTCTTTCGGGTCGATTTCCTGATCGATCTCGTCCTTTGAAATTTCTATTGTTGTCCTTGTAGAGACGTTTGTATCTGTTTGCCCTAAGCTCCATCTTCTGGAATCGTTGAGCCATTAGCGAGTATTCTTCAAAGTAATTCTTAGTGGGGTAGTTTTCATCATCTGAGCTTGATGATTCTTTTACCACCACAACAGGTGCACTTTTTCTTTCCACCTCCTTTTCTTTTAACTTTGCTTTGAAGGCAGTTTCCTTTTCTTTTGTTCCTGCAACAGTTGATTTGCTGAGAGAAGAGTTAGAGTGACCATGAATGCGATTAATTTCGTACTCATTGCCTGTTAGTAAATCAAACAAAGCATCAATAGTAAGAGAGTTGAATTCTGGCATCATGGGATGCATGGCGGAATAGATTTCCCAGCTTGCAGGTAGAGCTCGTATGATTTTGAGATTCTTTTCACGCTGTGTGTATTTGTCTTTATCAATAGCGTCAATGTCTATCAGGATTTCAGTGAACCTGTTCTTCATTTGAGCAACGGTTTCTCCTTGCTTCATTCTGAATTCTTCGTACTTGTTACATGCTATTGAGAGCTTGTTTTCTTGGATCACATCGGATCCCATGCTTATCTCTCGCAGTACATCCCACATCTCTTTTGCTGTTTTGAGACGTCGGATCTTAGCTAGGTAGATTCCCTTAACTGTGCTGGAAATCAATCCTTTAGCATAGTCGTCTAGACTTGTTTCTTTCTTTTCCCCCGTGGTGTAGTCGTCCATGTCTTTTTCTTTTTCGACTATCTCAACGGTGGGTGTGGGTCCCGTTCCATCTTTAATCTCAGCGGAGTGTTTATTCATGATTTTGATTGGTCCCTTTGTGATGACGGACCACATCTTGATGTGATGAGCTCTAAGACACATCTCCAGTCTGAAGCTCCAATCTTCATATCCAGCTATGGAGAAATCCTCACAAGCCCTAGCCATTTGACCTTCCATGACTTAGAGTAAATGATTAGATAGATGCAAGTGCAATATGCTGTGAAAACGTTTTCCAAGATCTATTCAAGATGACCACACAGAGATAATCTCTTGTGAATCTAGAAACAATGGTCAAAATGAACCACTGCTCTGATACCACTTGTTGGTCCCGAAAGAGCTAGATTGGTGTATGGGGGGGGGGGGGGAATACACCAATTCAAAACTTTTTAGGTTTTCTTGTTTAATACTTATGTATAAGGCTTTAGCACTCTTAACAACTTAAGATAGCTTGAAGTAGTAAGATAAATCTTCTTATCAGGAAGATTAAGTCTCACTCAAATAATACCTTATATGTGAATAACAATAATCAAGAGACACAAACACAGATTTAAACTTGATTAAAGTTGTGTGCGGAAGTTGGTGGTTAATGCTCTTTTTAAGATGAAAACGTTTTCTTTCTTGAAGTAGTTAAGAACCCAGATTTATATGTATGAGTATGAAGAAGATGATGGAGAAGAAAAACAGAAAGTAAAGAACACAAGAGTTAACGTGGTTCGGGATAAACTTCCCTACGTCCACGACTCGATCAAAACTAGATCGAAATCAACTAAAGTCTCCTTTCTTTTTACTCGTTGAGTACGAGCCACAAGCTTTATCAAATCTAGATAAATACTTGTGATTACACTTCTTCTTTCTAAGATTGAAAACTACAATCTAGGAATATAACTGGATCAAAACTAGATCCTAACTTTGGGTTTTGAAACAAACAAATTTCCAGAAAGTAATAACTTCAAGAACTGTAAACACTCAAGAGAATTCTTGATTTTGGTGTGCTTTGAACGTTGAAAGCTTGAAGTAATTTGAGTAGAGTAATGGCAGTTTTTCGCTTGAATTCTCGTACTCATTTATGGAGATGAAGGTGGTATTTATAGCCTCAATGAAGAAACTATCCGTTGGAGACGATGACCTCTATTTTCAACGCATTAATGGCGACATTAAATGCATGTCAGAGTTGTTGATGCACGCGCTGCCAAATGAGAGTTGTTACCACCTTTCATGATATTTCCCAATGTATTGCCATACTGGGAATGATCCTTCGTACAGTAGTCTTTGATTTTTCTTGTACTTCATTCCTTAAGAGTATGTTGTTGATGTGACAATACATAGAGTGGTTGACTTATGACAAATTTAGGTATGTCGGCAGTCCACCGTAGTGTTGGTGTGGAAAATGACAGCTCGCTGTTTCAACACAGATGCATATTGTTTCCTACAATATGATCGAGCTGTCCCCAGTGTGTTGGTTTGATTTCCAACCATCATATTCTTGATCTTGAGCTTTGGAGTAGTTAGAGTGAACAGATTGTGTTTTAAGATAACGATCTGTTGTTCATGTGTCTTCAGTCTCTAGCTGTTCCATTCTGTCTCGCTGTTACAAGGTCTCTAGTTATTTTGTCTTGCTGTCCTTGAATCCACTTTGTATCTCGCTGTGCTTTGCTAGGCTTTGACTCGCTGTGCTTTGTTAGACAATGTCTCGCTGTGCTTTGTTAGACAATGTCTCGCTGTACTTTAATAGCTTTTGTCTCGCTGTTCTTTGCGATTTATCAACGAGCAGCTCGCTGTTCTCCATGACTTCCCTATACAGCTAGATAAAAGATGATCACTATAACTAAGTTTGTAAATACAAACTTTCTTTCACAATTTTGATCATGTAAAAACTAATAGATAAATCTAAAATTACATAAGGCAAAAAGACAGCGAGCTGTTAAACTTATGAACTGATTCCCATTCTCCGATCTGTTCAAAGTTTAACATGCTATCATTACAATGAGTATTAAGCCTTGATAGAATTGATGAATCCAGGACAGCTAGAGAAGAATAATACAGAAAGGAGAATTATCACGATCTGCTTCTTTTACAAACGAGCTGTACCTTAATAGATAACATCAATCTCATGATTTAAGATTTCACATTTTTAACTAAGTGTTGTTTCGAATAACATTATCAAAACCATTATAACATTGTAGGGTTCCCAACAAGTAGTGTTGAAATTTGAATGGCCAAATCTCAATCCAGTGATCAATGCATGATCCTCCAACGTGTACTCGACATCGTCCCCGCAAATGTGAAACCAAATCCCACTCCTAGTGTGGATTGCCCTACACACTATACTGTGCAAAGCTGGAGATGATAGGTTACCCGGACCCCAACTAAAAAAATGACCAAATGGCCCACGTTGGAATTTTTGGACAAGTTCGTACCCACCTATTTGCAAGAATCTAGACCTAATTTCTTCAATAATACCTATCTTATAGTATGTATTGGCTTTACACTTCCGATTAATCGAGTTAGGTCTGCGATACCAAGGCTGGGCCGACTCCTTCAACATTCGTCAATAAATATAATTTCAATCAGTTCATATAACATCAAATTACATTAAAATTAGATCATATTAATCAAAATTCTAATAATTTAATTAAAACAATAATAATTCTCACAATTAATTACGTAAATCACCAAATCATATGCATATTGTACCTAATTTTCACATAAATCAACCAACAATAATTATATCACGTGAAAAGATCATGAACCGCTGGTAAAACCCTGATGGACCGCTGGGTGGGTCCATCAGGCCCGAGCGGTCCATACATACGTGCAATCTACATATTTTTCTAAAGTCAAATATCATATATTCAAGTCCTAAACATGCATAATTAGAACAATTCAATTCAATAAATCATAATATAAACTTAAATTACCAAACATCAACAAACATGCACGTAAAATTATGTTTCATAGCACCAAAAATGTAAGAAAAATACATATAAACATAATACATGTGGACTGCTGGTATTTTCTTAAAATTCATGGATGGACCGCTCGCCCTAGGCCCGGGCGGTCCATCCATGAAAGAACAGCGGTCCACGCATAAATGGGTTCAGGGCATGATTTTGAACCTGAATGTGTTGTGGGATATCTTCTTGACTGTCTCTCATGGTTCAGGCGTCTCCTACAGCTCCGGCGGTCCAACGATTTTCTCCTACGACGGCAGCGGTCCAAGAAGCAATCCCCAGCAATCTCCAGCAACACTTCGTGCCTTGAAGAAGGAGGGCAGCGGCGGCAGAGAGTGGTGGCGAGGCGAGAGGTCCAAGGACTAGAGAGGTTCAAGAGGGCAGCGGCGGTCTATTGGGGCCGGGCCCCCCCCCGGATGAGTGGTACAAAGAAAATACAATAAGGGAGGGGAAGGGTTTGGAGTGCACGTTAATTCGTTTCAGTTTTATATGGATAATTTTCGTCATATTCACTCTAATTTTATGTTATTTCTCATCGAATTTTGCAACTTATTAACATTAATCCCTTTTTAGTTTAATATTCTACTGACTTAAAATAACTCACCTCGTGAATTTGGCCTAATACAGCCTTATTGTCTCGAAACCTCGTTAATTTATCAATTATTTTCTGTATATCGGTTCCACAATACATTACACCTATGTTCCACAATAATTTTGATGAAAATGTAGATGAATTGTAGTAGTAAAAGTGTTATTAAGGGATTTGAAGGGTAATGAGAGGTAGGATGCATTAAAAGATTTTCCTATAAAATGATGATATTGAATATTGCAATAGTAGGGTTCAAAAAGTTTCATACTTCTAAAAAATTTAATTAGTTAATTTATTACATAGGAATAGGTCGTTAGTACTCTGAGACTAAATTGTTAGACATATTTGTCTATTGATATATAGTTTAATATTTTAGAAATTAATCATTCAAAAAAAGAAAAAATACTGAAATTGTGATATTTGGCATCTTGATGTTTTAGTAAATTATGTTCTTAAAATTGATTTCAACCATTGCAAGACCGAAATGAAAGCTTGACCCTATTTAAAATAAAAAAATCTGATAACGTATCAAACTGAAACATGCTGTCCAATAGTATCAGACATTTTTTTGGAATTATTTTCATTAAATTTATTCTTAAAGAACTCTAGTATATAATGGTGGGGATGTAAGAACAAATAATAAATATTTTAAGACGAGGCCTTGCTTTTGACCACGATAATTAAGAAATGTACGTTTAGAGTTGAAAATAGTATAAAGTGATGATAAAAATATATATTATTTAAACTTGTGAGTATAATAAAGATATCCTTAAAAGGAAACGACTCAATTTAGTTGGAACGATCCAAAATAGTATACGTCTCATCTTAATTAGGATGAAGGGAGTAAGATTTAGCAATGCTATCTTCAATATGTGAACGTTAGGTCCAATGTTTAGTTAACGATCGAAATAAAAAATGATATGATATAATGTGCAAGACATTTTACGGTTAAATAAGTATGATTAATATTGTAGATAATCACATGAACTGGAAATATTTAAATATAATGCAGTACAATATTTTTGTTAAAAATAAATTAAAAATATTAATTCGACATAAAGGTATGTAAATACTAATCGAATAGTATTATATTAGATTTGATTCGTTTGTTGACATCCCTATACCACAATTCAATGTGTGATAATTGCAACATCTGTATTTTTGCAAATAAAATGAACGCCAGAAAATTATCGCAAAAGTCATTAAAAATTGAATATAAACTAGTATATTTTTATAAATATTATTACTTCAACGTTGTAAATGAGTACCTTATTGCAGCAATAACTAATAAGGATATGCCAACGTTAATTCTAACTGAATCAACTAATCTCAAAACCTATTTGTTTCCTTTTCTTTTCTTTTTTTTTTTTGAATCTTGGCACCGTATCGCTCCCCTCTTCCAAACAGCAAACACCAGTATTTACAGGAGTGGAGTCAGAACTGTAACATACCCGATTACTAGTAAGAGATCAAAATCTGAGAATGTTTTTACGACTGGGGTGAGACTGAAGGCCGTCAAGTTCAGCCGTACATCTATCACTCCGGTAAGGTGAGAGGTGGTTGCTCCGTTGAAGATGGTTTCAAGCCTAACTGTTTCTTGAATTGCACCAAGATCATCGTCATGTTGTCACAGCCTTCCTGCCCAGATGAAGGAGCCAAACACCTATCCATTACTCTTTCACACACCACAGAGAGCTTCTTCTCCTGCACATCTCGCAAGAGTGGTCCTTAAGCTCCTTGAATTATGACGCTAATGATCAAATGGCAGGGCAGTTAACTTACAGATATCAATTGTTGTTTCACGAAATCAACTGTTTGTTCACTTGACATGCAGTCCCTACAAAAAGTAAGAAATGCAAACCACTAAGAGAGGATATGAAGGTAATGAATGCGAAAATATGCCAATTGTAATATGAACCAAAGAAGCACGAGTTGGCAACAAATCGAAACAAGAGGCGCCTAAACCATAACTTAGCACCCAAAGCATTAAATTCTGCAAGATTTGCATATGCTGTTCAGATGCTCCTTTACTAGCACCCAAAATTTTCATCTAACATTCTTTGTAAAGAGAAATTTTAATGAAAACAAAGCTCCCATAAATTAAAAGGGGGAAGGAAAAAAAAGGAAAACCTCTCTCTCTATATATATATATATATCATACAAACTCTAATTAGAATCACCTGATTACGCACGTGACATACGTCTTTCTTAATGATATAACTAGGTTATCTCTTCAAATCCTTGATGAGAAAACTCAAAAAGCATTTAAAAACTCATCAAATAAACTTTTAAAATATGAATCATATACTCCTTCTGTCCACAAAAAGTGTACTCTTATCACCCGTTTTGGTTGTCCACCAAGAGTGTACTTTTCTTTTTCAGACATGGTCTCATAAAACACTCAACTATATAAATCTCACATATATTCTATTTTGTGGTCCCCTTTCTCTACTATAAACACATTTTATAGTTTTTTCTTTAAACTCGTGCTGACCCCTCACAACATACTTTTTGTGGACGGAGTATTATATATAAAAGTTAAATGTATACAACCTCCAACCCACTTACCATATCCCATCACAGGCTATTATAAGAAAATCATCGTCTTCAGAAAGCTCGACCTGTTTGGGGGGGGGGCAACAGTGAGAATATATCTTACACTGGCAAAAGGTTGCTATGAGACAGAACATAATGAATGCATTTTTTTCGCAATTTTTCTGGCATGTTCCTATTAATCACATTAAAATTTCAAAATTGATGGAAGGAAATGAATTATGACTTTAATTATAATGAGAAAATCACAAGTACCTTGACTATATCAGGATTTGCTGTAACAATTTGCTTTTCAGCAGGCAATGATCTATTTTGTTTCAATTCCATATCACCTGAAAAGATTGGAAACTATCATTATGGACCAAAAAATTCTGGAGGACATAGAACTCGCTCTCTCTACAGACAGCCAGATGACTGAGTCTGTTCCATGTACCAATTGCTCTTGACAAGTTCAGGCTCCCGTTGACCCTTCCATGTTGTACATATCCACCAGCATCTAATATCCTTTTCTTCTCAGTAGCAAGATCTGGCTTGTGATCTTTGGATAACTCGTATGCCTGCTAAAAAGTTTCACATTTCATACAGACATACATCTCTTGTAAAATATAAATGGACAGTGGTTGTCACTGCTAACTGCAAGGAATATCTAAAATAGAGGGAAAATACCTAAAATAGTAAAATGTAAAACCTTAAAACATGACCAATTCCTAACAAACATTTAATTTTTTTTATCTGAAAGCTCTGATTTGTGTAAAGGACATTTCTAGGCAGAAAAAACATTAAAATATCTAAATGAAATGGCACCACAAAAAGTTGAAAAAAGGAAAGTAAGACTTCACCTTTCCCTTCCGAGACATGACACATCGGGAGTCACCAGCATTTGCAACAACCAGTTGATTATTTTGGATAATTGTAATACAAGCTGTGCTTCCAGAACTTGGGCCACTGTAATCTGACTGGGTACCCTGTATTTTGAAAGATATCAAGGAACCCTTGTGTGCAAAGTGAAATATAGTTTTCAATGAAGTCATCAAACCCAAACATCTAGCCAACATTTATCTTTGTATGTCAGGCCGAGAATAAAACAATGGGCAGTAAAAAACATGAACAGGAATGCAGGTAAAGGAGGTGATATTTCTTTTACTTCCCCCAGTTCCAATTCCTTTGTTAAGAGGTAAAATACAATTTGTTTACTTATACCCCCAGACCCCAAACCCACCTATTATATGTTTATAACCTTCCTTTGTATCAAATACCTTTCCTTTATCCTATCTATGATTACCATATTTACAGAACAATACTTGATTCAACATCTACATAACTCTTGTTTCCAAGTACAATAAAATATTAAACAATAGTTTTTTATATCCAAAATACAGTTAAAATATTATCTAGAAACAAAATTAAATAAATTATATAATCCACTTTTCCAACAAAGATAAATTAATCTGAAATCGCACTTAAGGTGTATAGGCATCAGTGTCATTAAAGTACTCTGTAGTACACTCACTCAGATTTGAGAACAATAAACTTCTGGTTAAGTTAGTGCGAGTCAGAGCAGATAAAGTATTGAGCACACACCTCTTCAGAAGACAAGACATCTGTGCCATGATCTTCTTCAGCCTTATGTAAATTTTCTCCATTACTGGTAGATTGGTCCACTTTAGCCTTTAGTATTTCCAACTCTTTCTGTCCTTTTCTTCCACACATCATTTCATCCATTCTGCAGCAGAGAAAAATATGATGGTACAAACTTGTTAGAATAACAATGGTCCAGATCAGAAGTAGAAATCAATAACCGCTCTGTGATGCCAAGATTGAAGCAAACACCACACTTGTCATTTTCGTTCATTCATTATAAGACATTTGATGCCTTTTCTTGCCAAAACAATTATGTGTGAAGAAACACAGCATTCAAGTGATAGTAACAAATATAATCTCTTTTCTTATATTGCATCGACACTAACCCAATAGCCACAAATCATAAACAGGACGAGAGATGAATAAGCAATACAAGTTCAGAGCCTCGAACAATGAAAGATAACCTGAGAAAAGCTGTTCTAACAGAAGTTTCGAGATCGCCAGCTGCATAGGCTTCATGATTCAACACCTGATTATGGAGAAACTTGGCACAAAATTTGGAAACTTCACTGCCTGCAAATTCAATAAGCCCCATATCAAAAAAGAAATGCTCCATCCATGACAACTGTAACAGAAATAATCAGTGAACTCAAGTAATATATTGTTTTTCAGCGACTAAATCGTGTCCATAGCTCACATAGTGAACTGCAATGCATAACTACATTCAGTTCAGATAGAAACCAGTTTTATGATTAAGGTTTATTAAGCACCATCTCAAAGGATTTAATATTTTCTAAAAAGGGCAAGTATCCTGTTAGAATATCATGTGCATATCAACTTAACTTGATTGACTACAATTGTTAGTTCCATTAATCTCTCAAGAAGAATAAGATCCCTTAGTGAATAAGAACTCATTAACAAACAAAATCTTAAACCAGTAGTCTTGATTTTCTTAGAAGATGGTTTGAATGCACCAATTATTAATATTAATTAACTGAGAGAACTTGCTGAGCAGTGTATAGCCAATAGACAAGTGAATCAATACTGACATATCTTTTCAACTACTGCCATGAGTGAGAGAGAGAGAGAGAGATATATATTAAAATTTAAAATTCAGTGCATTTGTGTTTACCCCCATGACCATCATAAACTCCAAAGAAAGAGGTTGAGTCATCCAAATTAGTGTACGCAGCATGCTGTAGAATAGCTCAACAAAGAAAAAGAGAAGAACATAAGACCTCTCTCACAAGAACAAAGGACCTTTCCCTCATGAATGGCACAAATTGTTGTAAATGTCATAAGGCAATGAAGAACTTAATAGAAGATAAATCTAAGATGCTTTCAAGAAAATGAATGTCCTCTAAATCTAATAATCTCTCCTTCCAAGTCTTAACCTTGGTCCTTAAGGACTCAAAATTGATTTCAAGAATAAGTAAAACTAAACATGAGAAAAGTCATGATTGACATTAATGCTCCACCCTATCCAATAATTTTGTTACTTATAGAGCACCTTCAGAAGCCAATTATTTAAGTTGGTCTCAGAATTTCTGCTTTTAGATAAAATTCAATGTCACATTATCAGTTGCAAATTGACAATATTTACAATAAATATAGATAGATGTGAGAATGTTTTTGTGCGTTCCATGCCCTTATGCATCCATTTCATTAACTCATTGGGTCATATATACTAGTTTCATTGAAATGGACCATTTTTTCAATATAAAGATTGTGATAGAGAGGATAAGAGGGGGAAAGAGATCCTTGCTTTAGCATAACCAAACAGCATAGAGTTACGATACTGGACATCGTTCAAGTAAACACTTATAACCATCACACTTTTTATCAACATGTATACATCCAACTTGCATGTAACCTAGTCTGTATATATGGGAAGATGAGAGAAGTTGTACCCTTACATGACTGTACATTACTTGGACAAAAGAACCCCGAGAACACATTTACTAGAAAAAATGAATATCAATCTGAGTTTCAGCTTAAATTGATAACAACTTACAGAAAGCCAATAACTAAATTTTGTTGATGTATGAAAATTTTTAAAACAAGATTCAAATATTCAAAAAAGCAGAAAAATTTACAGCATCCTCCATGGTTGCTCGCCAACCCTGCATAGATGACAAGCCATATCTAAGCCTGTCATTTTCACCATCCTCTGAGGCTTTTCCAGTCTTCGGAGTGCTAAGGTATACCCCCATTCCAAGCTGCAAAAATAATTTTTATGCTTATTTTATATAACACCACAGTACAATAACACATGAAATCAATTTCAGCATACAAAAGAGTTGTTGCCAATTTCCAGCCTCAAACAGCAATGACATTTTTCCTAAAAATAATCACAATACTGTCAAAGTTTCCAAAAAAAATTAAATTTTTATTTGTAGTTATGGATATACACAACTTATCTAATATTAATTTACGTATTAATTTGATCAATTTTATTTAGCAAAAATATTTCAAGACAAGATTATATAATCATCAAGCATTAAAAACTTTACAAGGCCATTAGGTCCAAAGAAGTCTTCGCTTGAAACCTATACATGAAGAGATTTTAGAGTCTTCCTGATGAACTTATATTTAGTTGGGGGTAATTTCTCAGAGAAGAGAATGGAAGCAACAAAACGGGGGTTGGGGGATGAATAATCCACACTTGCATTCTCATTTTCAAGTTATAAGATATTTCCCTTGCAGTTATTTGGAAAATCGTTGATAGATTTTTCCTGATTATACACGCTATACTGTTATAGTGCCAAAAATATCAAGAGCAATCACTTAAATATATGTATCTGCTACGCATCTATCTTCTATCATGATTTGAACGAGAATCTATGTTATAGTTCACTCGCAGTAAATTGAAGTTCTTAGATGACTTTGAAAATCCATGACAAGTTTTAAGGTCACAAAATAGGTAGGATGTGGCTGTATGACTTAAAACTTCTCATGCAACCTCAAAATGTGATAAAAGCTTCAATTCAACTTACTTTTTTTAGGTGTTTCTAAAAGGTATGCTACAAACACAAACACACGAGAATGAGAAAAACTCTGAAATCATGATACACACAGAACAAAAAAGCATACTATAAGCTTTACCAAAACAATGAATACTGCAATTTAAAAAAAAAAAAACTGATTGCAAGCACACTATGCTTCTACTTCTACATCACACACAACTTCCATAAGAACTGCAAGGTCTGAAACAGAAAACCGAAAAATTGAAGAAGAAGAAGAAGAAAAGCGCAAAGCCATACAAATCGAAGAGATCGTATAGAATCATCGACGAGTTACATCGGAAACAAAGACGAAGAAATCAAAATCGCAGAAGAAAAATGGCGCATAGATTGACATTTTTGAAACAAGAAATTTACAAGGAACTCGAGAAGATGCGATTGTATTGCTTTGGTTGATACAGCGTACTAACCTCTGAGAGAAGATTGAAGGCGTGAGAGAATAATGATCGATTATGGTGATTTCGGTGCGTGCATACTGATTGTTTCAGAGCTGCATAACAAGTGGAGCGTCTGAAATTTTGCAGTTGGTGATTAGTTGGAATTGGAGAGAACCGGACTGGTGGAATTTGAGGGGAACTTCTTTTGGATTTAATCTGTGGGCCACCAATTAGGCCGACCAAATATGGGCTGTTATCACATAAGAATTATATATAAACAAATGTTAAATTTTAGTCATTTCATTAGAACTTCAACCATCCCACCAATATAGTTCCTTTTTTTTGATTCAAACGTTCCACAAAAATAGTCTCATTTTTTTGGCAAATTTTAAAAGTAAAAAGTTAAAAGTATTAAAGTAAAATTAATAAAGTAGAGAAAATAAAGTAAGATATTGATTTACGTGTACAAAAGAAGAGGGACTACATTGATGAGACGGATGGAGTATTTTATAATTTTTATTAGAGTGGGAGGGTTAGTTATATTAATTCACTGTTAATATAGTTTATTATCTGATTTTTGACAAATTTTGGAAAAACACTGTCAAAATAGTTTATTCCTAAAATAGCTTGTATTACGTATAAATCTACTAAATTTAAGTTATAATTTATGATATTCTGATTAACAAAAAATATAAATAATATAAATATAATTTTTAATGGCAGAGTTTTTAAGCTCGAAATTCCGAGCCTTTTAAACCCAAATCCTGGTGAGCCCGTTAATTTTCGGACGTTATTTTAAAATTTTAACTCAATCCAAATCATGAGTCTGTTGGACGGGCGAGCCAGATCATACTCATTTTGACAACTTTACTCATTCACCATAAAATATTAAATTATGAAATGAGCAAAGGAAAAAAATTTATATATATTAACACAACGTGAACAATTATACAAAAAGTGTCCATCTTCACAAATTAAACAGAAACGTATATGAATATATTGACGCACATAATGTTTCACCAGCTTAGTAACGATAGATATGAGTGACAATATTATATCAACTCTAAAATTAGAAAGATAATTGATGTCAAATGTAATGTTGTATCTGTTTGTCTAACTTAGACCTCTATTTCGATACAATGAGAATGAGTTTACTATAGTCAATGCACTCAGATTTGTGGAACTAATCATGCTTTTATGCGCACTTTCAAAAACATAAATAGACTGTTGAACCTACTCTACTCAGCCACACTACCCAAGGGGCGAGTTGCCCGAGAAGCAAGCTACCCGAGAAGCAAGCTATTATAGTGAGCAATTGGAGCAGTATGGAGCCGAGAAGCAATGCAGTAGATAAAATAGAAAATGGCTCAAACTCCCGGTGTTGGGAAGTGACCTCCAGCACCTCCCGGAGGGTGGGTTCTCCGTGCATCGTACCCGATAGAGTTTATGGGAGTGCGGCTTGCCTCAGTCGAAAATGGTCTTGCACTACCATGGTTGACGAGAGGTTAAAGGAATTGATTAGTATCCTGGGTCAGTCTGTCAGTGAGGACAAAGCAGGCTGGGAAAGAAAGTATTGGTGTGTGGGATCAGTGCGTCAATTCTGATGGGCGCTCCCGATCCAACAATTGGTATCAGAGCCGGGACTTCAGATGTGAAGAATCGAATCTGGTGGAGCCATCCCTAGACTGGGAGTGTCTGAGGAGAAGGGTTGTTGGGCACAATAACTCTAGGGGTTATGACGATTCACGGCCGTAATCCGAGGTGTGAGATTGACGGTCCTCTGGGTGTGTGGGGTCAGTGCGTCAATTCTGATGGACGCTCCCGATCCAACAATTGGTATCAGAGTCGGGGCTTCGGATGTGAAGAATCGAATCCGGCGGCAGAGCCATCCCTAGGCAGGGAGAGCCTGAGGGTTATGACGATTCACGGCTGTAATCCAAGGTGCAAGATTGACAGTCCTCTAGGGTTCAAAGGAGCGCCAACATATGCTCTCAAGGTCTGATGCATCCTCTAGAGTACCGGGATGGTGCTGAGGGGGGGATTGTTGGGAATTGAACTCCAGCACCTCCCGAAGGGTGGATCCTCCGTGTATCGTACCCGAAAAAGCTTACGAGAGGTTAAATGAATTGATTAGTACTGCGTCAATTCTGATGAGCGCTTTCGATCCAACAGCCGGTGCAAATGAGAGAAAATAGTTAGAAAAATGAACTTAAAATGCGGAACCCGAGCGGCTGACAAGCGAGTAGTGGTCAATAGCGCTCTATCGTTAAGTATATCTTATTTAATCAAATATTATAAACATCAAACAAATATAATAATTTATGAATAATTGGTGCTTATAAAGATGCTTTAAAGTTAATTAATGTGATAATTAATTAGAATATATTATACAAATTCTGAAATATCAAATAAATATAATAATTTATAAATAATCGGTGCTTATAAAGATGATTTAAAGTTAATTAATGTGTCGTTTATTAGATATATATTTTTTTAATACTAATTGAATTTTCTTAAATAAATAATAGAAAGGTGGCGTAATTAATGTTACATTTGTGATTAAACAAGAAATCTGTAGGGTGATCGAAACTTCACCACACAAGTACCCTTATGCTGAGAAATTTTTCCCGTTGTGTTAATTTTTGTTTATATTTGACTAGGTATTGCACCCGTGCTATGCACGGGTTTATAATCTATTTATATATAATTTATAATATAGATACTTAAAGAAATCTAAAATATTATAATTCAATTTTATTTGGTGGTTTTAAAACCGTAATCGATAGTACTCTTCTCAATTGTCACTATGTCGGGGACAATTCGGTTATAGTTTCAAAATTTGAGAACAGAATCAACGATTTGATACAATAACTTCGATTTATTTTACCTCATTCAATTTCTTATTTTATAAAGAGTCATTTTTTATTAATTTATAACAACACATTAAAATTAAAAAAAAAGATAATATTACATAACTATTTAAACATATGTGTATATTGATAAAAATTCATAATAAATATATTTGAACTCATTATTATTTGTCGTTATATTTTGTTGTGAAATTCTAATTTTTTTATATAATAATAAATATTTGACATAATTTTATGTAACAGCGAATTAATAGAGCTCCTAAATGGAATGACCATTTGTTTTCCATTCTGTATTTCACTATTAAATTTAGTATTTAATTAATATTTATAATAATACATTAAAATTAATATTTTTTAAAAAATAATACTTCTTTCGTCCCACTTATTTAAATTTATTTACTTTTCACATTGATATTAATATTTAGTTGTAATATTTTTTGAAGAACATGGTTTGTGCTTTATAATTTGCTAAATAAAGAAATGTGTCTAAATAAGTGAGACAGCTCAAAAAGGAAAATGTGTTTAAATAAGTGAGACAAAATCAATATATGTTAGTGTTGAATTTATCAACAATACAAATTGATTATAATTATTAGTATTAAATATTAAAAATAATTATATACATTGATCAAATATGACAGGTTTTTAATACTAAATAAAAGATTAAACTTAGATGTAAGAAAATAAAATTAGGAAAACATATTAGATAACATTGAAATTTTATAGTAAAAATAGATTGAGACACTCTATGTCTAATTTATCTTCATGCATAATATTAAAACATATTATAAAGAGTATTCAATATATTAATGTGTTATATGTATAAGAATATGTATACATATAATTATTTTCAATTTACTAATGTTTTATAATTTTTTATATTAAATTTATATTTTATATAACATATATTAAATTAAATATATTGTCGAGATCTTTAATTTAATATGCATAATATTGCAAATATTTTTACGAAGAAAATAAATAATTTTAGGAGAAATGTGTTATATGAGAGAGAAAATAATCTATAAAGTTTTAAAAATTAATAAGCTAAACCCTAAACATAAACCAGATTCAGTTGTACATGTATATTATGATTTGTTCAATGCTCAAGTTATCTTCTTGTTCTATTGGTTCACAGTATGGCCTTTCTTATGAAAGTTATAGAGATCGAATCCTGTTAATGTATATTTTCAAAATTTGCCAATCAAATTGATTTCAATTGGAATGCTTCCTGTTATATATATATATATAGATATATAGATTTCTTAATCGTCAAGCAATATAAAAACCAACCGCTTACTTACAATTTTCATTTTTTACTTTCATTATCACAGCAAATCCTCTTTATATACTCTCCATTGATCACTTTCGAGTTGCGATTTTTTTTAATCATCACTCGTTTATTAGATATTTGTGCAGACGATCATGGCGAAAAAGGGAGATGGAAAGGGAGTGAATATGTATGGAGATGGAACTTCATGGATTAGGGCTTCGATGATTGGAAAAAGGAGCTTTGGAAGTGTTTACCTCGCAACTCTCTGAAACCCTAAGTCAACAAACGGCTTTCTTCCGCCGGTGATGGTTGAAAAATCTGCAAAAAATTCGTATTCAGGTTACATTCAGAAGGAGTGGCAAACTTACTACAATATTGGTCCCTGCCCTTATGTGATAAACTGCTACGGAGATGAGATCACGACCAGTCGCAGCGGAACCATGACGTATAATATGATGCTGGAGTACGACTCAGTTGGAAGCCTAGCAGAAAGGATTAAAAAGATCAGGAAGGAGATGAAATAGTATAAAAGGAGCAAAGCATTCATGGTGTTAGAGAAGAATATGTATATTTTCATTCCATAAAATCAGTTACAGTGACAGCACCTTTTTATATAGAGGATGCATGGGAGTACAGTAACAATCCTGTTCCTAACAGTAGCTAATACAAAATATATTCCATAGCATATTCCAATAATATTCCCTATGGAAGGAACCAATCAAATGCTGCCACATGGAGTTTGTTTGTGAGACAAATCTTCGAGAGCTTTCTGGTGAATACCTCCTTCTTTATGCATAGTATGCATGGCTGAGATGTGTGCTCTATCACCCGCCCTCAATTCGAGCGAGTCAAAACCAACAACACCTAACTTGTGTTTTAGGCGAGAGAAGAATTGGAATGAAAGGGGTTTGGTGAGAATGTCTGCAATTTGATCCATTGATGGTACATGCCGAAGTTGGATGTTATAGGAAGCAAGGCGTTCTCGGACAAAATGAAGATCGATCTCGATGTGCTTTGTACGAGCATGAAACACAGGATTGGAGGCCAATGATATGGCGCTTAAGTTATCAACCCAAAGTATGGGAGGATGTCGAACAGGACAAGAGATTTCTTTGAGTAAGGAGAGAAGCCAAATTATATCACAAGTAGCATTCGCTAGACTTCGATATTCCGCCTCCGTGCTTGATCTAGAGACGACAGGCTGCTTCTTCGACGACCAAGAAATTAAATTTCCTCCAAGATATACACATATGCCAGAAGTGGAACGGCGATCATCAACATCCGATGCCCAGTCAGAATCCGAGAAGCCAACAATATCGAATGCACCAGATCGAGTGATGTGCAAACCATGATCAAGAGAGCCAGCAACGTATCTGAGTATTCTTTTCACAGCTTTCCAATGAGCATCCAAAGGATTAGCCATGTATTGGCTTACCTTATTAACAGCGAAAGCAAGCTCCGGTCTAGTGATAGTTAGGTATTGTAAGGCACCGACGATGCTGCGATAGTCTCTTGGATTGGAGAATGGGCTGCCTTCAAACTTGGAGAGACGAGAAGAAGATATCATTGGTGTAGGGCAAGAAGCGGCATTGATCATCTGAGCTTTGGTAAGGAGATCGAGAGCATACTGTTTTTGGTGAAGATGTAGCCCGTTAGCAGTGCGAGTGAACTCTATGCCCAAGAAATGATGAACGAATCCCAAGTTCTTAAGAGAGAAGGCCTTATTGAGGGTGAGAATCAACTCTTGAAGAGCAGCAGAATCACCCCCAGTTAGTAAGATATCATCGACGTAGATAAGGAGATAGACTGGAGCTACACCTGTCGTGTAAAACAAGGAATGATCTGCTTTGGATTGGAAGAAACCAAGGTTGAATAACACAGCACTGAAGGTGAGGAACCAAGAGCGGGAGGCCTGTTTGAGCCCGTATAGAGCCTTGTTAAGTTTACACACAAGAGGTGGTGAGGACTGCACTTCAAAACCGGGAGGTTGAATCATGTGAATGTTCTTGTCGAGATGACCATTAAGGAAAGCATTATCCACATCTAGATGTATGATGTCCCACTTCTTATGAACAGCAAGAGAGAGGATAACGCGAATAGTGGCGGGCTTCACAACCGGACTAAAAGTATCGGTGAAATCAAAACCGGGCTGTTGAGTGTAACCTTGAGCCACTAAGCGGGCTTTGTAACGTGCAATACTTCCATCAGCATTCCTCTTAATCTTGAAAATCCATTTACATCCAATGCAATGAATGGCAGGGGAAGAAGGAATAAGGGTCCATGTATGTGTTTTGAGAAGGGCTTGGTATTCTTTAACCATTGCTGCTTTCCAGTGTGGACAAGCTAAAGCAGAAGCAACAGTAGCAGGCTCATGGTTGAGAAGGTCAGACGCATCGGAAGTGTAAATTTTGGGTTTGAATATACCAGATTTGGCCCTTGTGATCATAGGATGGATGTTGGGTGGAGATGGAGGTGATGAACTTTGTGCAGATGCAGAGGGTGGATTCGTGGGTGGGGAATGGGAAGTGGAGGATGTAGGTGTAGATATAGGAGGTATAGGTGTAGATATGGAAGGTGTAGATCTAGGAGGAATATGAGTGCTAGAATGTTGACCAAGAGTAGGTGTACTGCCTAGCCAATTAAATGGAGGATTAGAAGGAATAGTATGCTGAAAAGGAGAAATGTGACATGGTGGGGTAGATGGTTCAGCTGTAGAGCTAGAATTAGAGTTGGAGGGGCGATTTTTGTAGGGAAAAGTTGACTCATCAAAGACAACATCTCTAGAGATGATAATTTTCCCAGAAGTAAGAAGTATTTTGTATCCTTTATGGTGTTGACTGAAGCCCAAAAATATGCCCGAGTCTGACCTTGGTTGAAGTTTATTTTGATTGTAAGGTCTCAAAAATGGATAGCATAAACATCCAAAGGGTTTTAGGTGGAAGTAGTCTGGTTTTTGGTGGAAAAGTAGCTCAAGAGGAGAGACAAACCGGAGGACCTTAGTTGGGAGACGGTTAATGATGTATACCGCCGTGGTGAATGCATCATCCCAATAGGTAAGGGGTAGACCCGACTGGAATAAGAGAGAAAGACCCATTTCTACGATATGTCTATGTTTCCGTTCGGCAAGGCCGTTTTGTTGAGGGGTATACGGGCAAGAGATTTTGTGATGGATACCCGTTTGAAGAAAAAATTGAGTGAGACCTTTATATTCACCCCCCCCATCACTTTGAATGGATTTGATTTTGGTTTGTAGCTGATTTTCTGCATGGGTTTTAAAGTTTAGAAACACATTATAGACCTCCCCTTTGTTTCTGAGTAAGTAGATCCAAACAAATCTACTATAGTGATCAATAAAGCTAATATAGTAAGCAAAACCATTTGTGCTTGTGATAGGAGCAGGTCCCCATAAGTCACTGTGGACAATCTCAAGAGGAGCATGACAGACGGTGGAAGAGTCTGTGTATGGTATTCTATGCATTTTTGCAAACATACAAGGTTGGCAAAGGGTAGTAGGTTTTATTATTTTATGAGAGATGTTACAAGTAGATAAAGCATGCCTTAAAACATCCTCATTACAGTGACCTAACCTACTATGCCATAATTCATAAGTGGAAGGAGAATTGGGTGCCACAGCTGCAGGAGGTGGACACACAAAAGTGGTAGTAGGCTGATCTAAGACAGTGGTGAAACTTGTGGGAGATGCATCACTTGACGGGGAGTGAAGACATGGAAAATGATAGAGTCCATTGCTAAGAGAACCCTTGAGGAGAGTAGCTTTGGTGGCTTGGTCCTTCACAAGGCAAAAAGAAGGATGAAATTCAAAATAAACATGGTTATCCTTAGCAAATTGGGAAACACTCAATAAGTTTTTGGTAATATGAGGTACATGAAGGAGTTTATGTAGGATAAAAACCTTGGAAGTGGAAGGGGAAGTAAGAGTACCAGTACCTATGTGAGATATATCAATCCCTTGGCCATTTCCCATTTGGAGTTTGGTGTTACCATGATATTCTGAAGCAGCAGAGTTGAGGTTGGAAAGATCTCCACTAACGTGATTGGTTGCACCAGAATCTGGATACCAAGAAGTATCCTGGCCAAAATCTGAACCAGCAAAAGAAGACCCCGGTGGAAGTGAGCCCATCTGTGCAACATTGGCTCCTGGAGTAAAAGATGCGTGACTGTGTTGTGGGGAGTTTTGCTGATTCTGCTGTTTCGGAATGAAGGACTGGTCAAATCTGTACCAGCAACGGTCTGCCGTATGACCGGGTACATAGCACACTTGACAGATTGGCTTGTTTCCATGAGATCGACCTCTTCCTCTTCCTCGATTAGAACCATTTCGACTACCTCGATTTCCATTTCCACCTCTGCCTCTGTAATTCTGTGCACCAAACCTGCCTCCTCTATGAGCATTATCTTGAGAAGCAAAGTTCAAAGAGGGTTGGGATCCATCAGAATTCAGAACAAGATTTTTAGAAGTTTCAAGTCTATTTTCGAAAGATAAGAGTAAAGAGTGTAGATCCATCACTGTCCAATCACCCTTAGTACTTACAGCAACCATAATAGCATCATAATCTGACCCCAAGCCATTTAAAATATGCATAATGTGATCTTCATTTGACACTTCATGGCCTATGGAGTTTAGCATGTCACAACAAGTTTTTATTTTGGCTAGATAATCATTCATGCTCAAGTTATCTTTCTTGATGGTTTGAAGTTGTAATTTATATTGCATGACCTTTGCCCGGGATTGATTTGCAAAATTTGTCTCTAAAAGTCTCCAAATAGATGCTGAAGAGGTAAGCCCAACAATAAGCAACATGATATTTTCAGTAAGGGAAGCTTGGAGCCAGGCAGATATCACCTGGTCCTGCCTCTCCCAAGTCACATAATCTGGGTTGAGAATCCTCGTTAGCGTATCATCCTCCTTGGCTTCTGTCCATCGGGGTGGTGGTTGCAGGAAACCAGAGAGATAGTTCTCTAGTCCATATCCCTTCATGATGGCAAGAACTTGTTGTTTCCATACTAAGTAGTTGCTGTCCTTTAGCTTGATAGAAATGGGTGTATGTTGTAAGAAAATAATGGAATCATTGATATTGGTCTTGGATCCATTTGTAATGGATCCTGTAGAGGCTTCGCTCATGGCAGGAAAAAAGAAAAAAAAAAAAAAAAATTAATGGGTAGAAGAAGAAGAGGTATGGAGACAGGTCGCCTTATACGTCCTGCTCTGATACCATAATGAAATAGTATAAAAGGAGCAAAGCATTCATGGTGTTTGAGAAGAATATGTATATTTTCATTCCATAAAATCAGTTACAGTGACAGCACCTTTTTATATAGAGGATGCATGGGAGTACAGTAACAATCCTGTTCCTAACAGTAGCTAATACAAAATATATTCCATAGCATATTCCAATAATATTCCCTATGGAAGGAACCAATCAAATGCTGCCACATGGAGTTTGTTTGTGAGACAAATCTTCGAGAGCTTTCTGGTGAATACCTCCTTCTTTATGCATAGTATGCATGGCTGAGATGTGTGCTCTATCAGATTGGGTGTAATGGAGGTGAAGTTGCATACTGTGTCTATTCTGAGAGGTTTGAGGCATATTTCTGAGAGTGGACACGTGCATTGTGATTTGAAGCCTGATAACATTCTCCTCTTTCCTAGGTCTGGAGGTTGCGAATTTAGGGCGAAAATTGGGGATTTGGGAATGACGAAGAGGGTGAATGTGCAGAGTAGGAAGATAAAATTAAGGTTTGGTTGGGAGGGGACTCCGAAGTACTTATCTCCAGAAGCAGTAATGGATAATGTGCAGGAGGCAACTTCAGATGTTTGGGCGATTGGTTGTATAGTGTTTGAGATGTTGAGTGGGAAGTCTCCATTGAATGAGTGATTGGGAGCTCTTGATAATTTGAGGAAGATAGGGAAAGGGCATGAGAGGGTGGAAATCCTGAGTGAGTTGTATAAGGAAAGGGCGTGAGTAGGGATGACAATTTTACCCGACCCGACCGAAACCCGGCGAAAATGGGCCCGGCCCAGTGATAGTATGGGCGGGCTTGGGCCAATTTTCAAGCCCGACTGACCCGGTCCGGCCCAAACCCGTCCGTATATAAATACTTACATTTATTATATAATATATATATATATAATATTATAATTTATATTTCTATTTATTGTTTTATTTAGTTTTGCATGATCTGATTTAGTTTTTATTTTTGTGGAATTATGAAGAATGTTTTATTATATTTGTACGTATTTCCATATTTTTTTTAATATTTTTAAGATAAAAACTTTGATGCTTCAATGTTTTGGTCAAATATTTAAGATGATATTTCTAATCAATTTAGAAAAAAAAAATTAAAAATATGTAATCGGATTTATTTTAGTTATGATTTACATTGTTGACATTAATTGAATAATTATAAAAATTATTGTCAATTATAAAAAAAAATTGATGGGCCGACCCAGGCCCACCCGACCCGTGGCGGGATTGGGCTTGGGCATGATATGTAAGCCCGATCGGGCCTGGGCCTGATCAAAATTTGTTGGGCCGGCCCAGGCCCAGCCCAGCCCATTGCCAACCCTAATAAGGAGGCGAAATCATTTCTGAAGGGTTATTTGGTAAGGAAAGCTAAGTTGAGATTGAGTTGTGAAATGCTGTTGACGCATTCGTTTCTCAAGGATTTGGAGGATGACGACGAAGACGAAACGGAGGTGGAATCTGAAACTGATGATAAACAACAGGCTGCTTCTCTAGAAGAAGGAGAATCGAAGTTGTATGATGAGGCGATTTGGTTGAAGAAGAACAATGGTAAACATTTGAGGTGCTAATTTTTGTCATATGTGCAAGCACCCCTAAATTATATTCTTCAACAATGATGGGTGGTAAAATTATTGACAAACTGCTTCTCTAGGTGATTGGTCTCAAAAAGAAGAAGAAATGAAGTTGTATGATGAGGTGATTTGGTTGAAGAAAGAGTAGTGAGAATGGTGGATGAAGTGAAATTTCAAAACTTGCATGTTCTCAGGTGGCATGAAGTTAGGTTATCCACTACTGTACGTAGCTAGTTACTCTGCTAATTTAATTTTATTTAATATGAATATACATTCTTCGATGGAGCTCCACTCCTACTTTGTATGGGCTTAATTAGTGTTTTAGCGATCAAGCCCCCGACTATGTTGCAATTAATTTTCATGAGCTTTCTAAATTATATATAAGGGTGTTGTATAATAATCTCCATGATCTTTATATATATATATAGGAGGTAGATTATATAAAAAGTGATTTTTGAATACAAAATAAGAAGTGATCTTGATCGTTAATTTTAGTAGATCAACAATTATTATTAATTCGAATTTATTAGTTTTTAAATATAATAAAATATTTCATAAATATTATGAAAAAGACATTTATGTAATCATAACATGATAAAGAAAATAACAACTTCTACTAATTAAAGTGATAGACGGTTATATTGAGAGATATAGATCATATTTGCTTGAGATTTCACGATTTACAAATTGGGATTGCTATTGATTTCCAGCCACCATTGCCGGAAGTACCACCGCACGCTATTGCAATCTCTGATTATTGTGATGGCATTCTCGCGAGGACTGTATTAGCGAAATCTCCGTCTATGCTATTGCAAAATATCTTTGGTATTATTGCAAGGTTGCAAGTCTTCGTTTATACTGCACTTGTGGAAAATATTGTCTTCTTCTAAATCTTAAATTGGGTATATTATTTCCACAAATTGTGGTTTATTTCCACTCATTATTGGATTAATTAATCTAAGTTGGCAATTCAATTATGCATCCATTTCCATTCGATGTCGAGGGGAAGTTGAAGGAGAGGGAGGCGGAGATAACGAATGACAACTCGATTCCTTCGGACAAGAGAGAACGAGCGTCTCCGGCGGCGAAGACGGCGCCCGCAACGGTCATCTATCATGCCCAGAGACTCGCATCACCTAGTTGAATAAACATGCATATGTTTGCATCAACAGAGTTCATATTTGTATTTAAAAGGTGCAAAATATTACTGCAAAATTGACTGTTATCGCACTCTTTACGTTGCACCACAAATTAGGCTTGTCAATGGGTGAAATTTACCCGGACCGAAACCAGAACCGGTCAAAACCCGCTCATTTTAAAGTTATGGTTCCGGTTCCGGTTCCGGTTCTAGACCCGTACAAACCCGCTCATGGTCGGTCTAGACCCAACCCGACCCGTAAGGTACGGTTCCGGTTCTAGTCCGGTCCGGCCCAATCATTTTTTTTCCAATTTTTTTCTTCAATTTTTTTTATCTTAAAAAATATAATATTTTATAATATCTCGTGTTACATCCTTAATCGTAGACGAACACTCTATACGTCCTAATTCAATAATAAATGTACCCAAACAATAAACGCATATAAGTTGTAAAATAATTATGGTATTTAAATGATTTTTTAATAATGGTTAAATAAAATAAGAGTGAAGTTTCATTATTAAATATTTTATATTTAATTAATTTATTTAGAATTCGAATTCGTTTTAACGAATTGGTGACTAAAATAATTATATAAATAAAACATAGGGAGACTCATAGGTAACCCATACCCAATAATACTCATGAGTATTCTCCCGAACCGGAACCATTAATTTTATTTTAATTAACGGTCCAGGTTCGGGTTCGGATCCGATATTCAACGGTCCGGTTCCGGTTCTAGAATCGTATCTAATTTAACGGTTCTGGTCCGAGGTTTACCCACTCATTGACAAGCCTACCAAAAATACATGTGGATTGCATTGATATATCTCTGTAAATTACAATGTTATTGAATCTTTGTACACTTTAATGTTATTATGTTGTGTGCATTAAAATATACGTGTAAATGACGTAAATCTGTATTGCATGCGATGGAGTGATTCTCAGTTGTGTTTTCCAATTAAAATTATCATAATTTGAAATTAGAATGAATTTTCAAATATTTTTGGAAGATTATGTTATCCATAAATTTTTCCAACTACCAAAATTAAATGGTAGTAAAATATATATATGTCTAATGGAAATTACGTAACTATACAGTACAATACAACGTATATATCTAATGCAAATTACATGACTATACAATGCAACAATAAACAAACGGTTGTTGAGAAAAGTTTTTCTCTTTCTTATTGCAGTTCCGTAATTAATGAGAATCAAATCAATTTGAATATTACCCAAAAACCGCCAAATATGATGTTGACGAATTTACCCCTGTTGCATTGTGTTTTTCACAATGCAACACGACGAAATACCTATTTTCACAAATTAAAGATTTAATCTCAACCATCAGATCTATTATAATAGACGCACCATATCAATTCATATTTTTTACCATTTACCTGAACCCACCCTTATATATATATCATATTAGAAATTTATATGTGCATATAAATAAATAAATTTATATAATTTGAGTTTATTATCCTACGAACTTGAGCATATATAAGTAATTAAGAGAACAAGAAAGAATAATAAGACTTTTTTTTTTATCAACTTTAAGATAAATGTGCATACATAAAATTCAAATAAATTGAGTAGATTTACAAAAATTCAAGTATGATATATATATGTGTATATATATATATATTTTTCATTAGTAATATTTATTTATAATATTTGAATTTGTAGTACATATTATGTAAAAAGCAAGAGCGATTTGGTTGGGACATGATGACATTATTTTACAAATTCGAGATAAATGATTAGTTTATGATATGATAAATAAGTACACGCATCATTTTTTTTAATATATTTAAAGACGTGTATAAATATATAAAATTCAAATATGCTTGTGAGTACGAGTCTACTAATAGATGCGTAAGTTTAATAAAGATTTAATATTTAGTATTTATAACGGATATAAATATATTGATAAAATATATATATTATCATATTGATTTGATTATAAATAAATAATTTGTGATGAGATCAAATTGTAAAATTATTTTATGATTAATTTTAAGATAATTACAAAATTATTATAAACAAATTTACATAATTAATGATTTTTACTATGCATGTTTAACATAAAAATCAACAGTTCATTTATACTACGTCTAATTTCGATCAATAACAAATTATTAGGATAATATAATATTATAATGTGATTCATTTAACATCTAAATCTAAATATATAATAACAAAAAAAATTCATTACTTTATTTTTTGTGGCATGATGAATATTTAAAATTTAATAAAAGACAAATTAAAATTTTAATCGCTTCTTCCAATGGACGAATGTTTGGGTGAAGAAATTGTTTGACACTATTATTTATTTCTTAAATTAACAAATCCATTTCTTTTTTATTTTATATAAAATGTTGAACTATTTGTTGGGAAATATTTATAAGTGTTTTGATTCAAATTCCAAAACCTCTCCTGAAAGATGTAATAAGTCCAAAACTGAATCTCTAGTGTTTTGTCTATGAACTCAAATGTTAGGGAGTTCTATGGTACACTGAAGGACAAACTCCACTGAAGATTCAAGACATTCCAAAACTGAAGGACCACTCTACTGAAGTATGTCCTGAAGTTTTGAAGTTGAAGTTAGAAGCTAAAGTCTCCTTGCCACTGAAGTTCTCATCTGAAGCTTTGCACTGAAGTCTCATTCTGAAGTTTCCACTGAGTGATAGTCTATTTTATAGGACTTACCATTTATAGCAAAAATCTCAATAGGTAAAATACAATCTTATCGCAGACACCCAAAATGGCAAAAAGGACGAAGACTTCAACGAGAAGAATTCAAATGAGCTCTATCTCACAACGGATACATTCTACGAGAGAACTATATATACCCCGCTGCTTCAAACGCTTCAAACACCGGTTACCTTGCTCTCAAACATACAATCAGTGGCGGATCCACTAAGGAGGTAGAGGGGGCTTAAGCCCCTCCTAATATTATTTTTTTGATGTATTTTATACTTAAAAAATCGTAAATTTATCGGTATTTTACGTATATTTATACAATAGCCCCTCCTACCTACTTGAACTATAGCAAAATTTATTTTTTACGTAATTCTTCAAAACTTAGCCCCCCCTAACATTTTTTTTCTGGATCCGCCACTGCATACAATCGATATTCTGCTCTCACGTTTTCAAACTCTCACTCAAGAACACTCTAACTTTCAGATTTCACATTCTAGTGTTCTTAGAAGCAATTATATTTTGTAACCGAAGAGTGATCAAACTTATTTTGTCTATTGTAAGATCACTGTAAGATCATCTCTATTAATTTGGAAAATCTCAACTAACATCGAGTACTTGTGGACGTAGGAGTTTTTATCTTCGAACCACGCAAACCATACACTGTCTCTCTCTCAATTTACTTTCAGTATTTATTATTCATTGATTATCATATACTGAATACTGATTAAGTGAAAAGAGAAATAATTGCATTAAGTTTTCTGAACAAACGAGTAAGATTTAAAACCACCACATTCCGCACAACACTTAAGATATTAGTCCATCAGTCAAACACTCAGTGTAGACTGAAGGATTACTATCTGAAGTATTCAACTCTTACTGAAGTCCCTCCTTTCAGTTTAGGAGTCACTCAAAAGTTTTAACTTGTAAAAATATTAACTGGTGTATTCCCCCCATACACTCAGTATACTCGTTTTGGGACCAACACTATTTAAATTCAGGTTATATTTATTTTCATGTGCCACATCACGTGTCCTTCACGGCGAGCCAGAAAGACAAAAGTTATTGATAAACCGTGATCGAGACATTATAATTGTGAGAGAAAAAAATCGTGTAGACGAATAAGATACGAAAATGAGTATTTGAAAAATAGATTGTTAGATGAATTTAAAATTAAGAAATTTAATGACAAAATAAATATTAGATATATTATTTTTATTAATCAATCATATCATATAAAATAAATAATATCTTAAATTACTAATTTTAGGATAAACTGCTGAACATTAAATCAATACATCATATTTACCTAATTATACAGAATATTATTATTTTTTAATTTATATAAAATAAATATAAGACTAATATAATTAATAAATTGTAATAAAAAAGTAAAAATTATTAAATTTTTATTAATCTTTAAAGTATTCAGATTCGGGCCAGATTAGCCCAATTTTAACAAAAGCCCGATGTGCCAGCCCGTTCCGGCCCGGCCCGACATGTGTTTTTGCACCTCGTATAATAGAATAGACGTAGTGCAAGTTTGCAACACCAAAAAAAAAACTAAAGGCGATAAAGTCTTATACGTCGAACAAATTTTGTCCATATATACTACTCACAATTCAACAAATGATTAATAAAATCAAACTGTAGTAGCTGATACATTTCACAAACAAACACACACGGTGCAGATATGGGGAGTTTGAGAAGAGCCATTTTCTCCACCATTCCTCGCATAATCAGCTTCAATCAGTCGCCTCTCGCCACCCCGCAATCTCTTCACAGGCTCGTTTTTTTTTTTCATTACTAAATTTATGCTTTGTTTTGAGTTTTGATTTTTGATTTTTCTTACCTTTTAAATGTTTTTAGGCCTATTTTGGGCTCCTTTACCCGTTTCTATTCAGAAGGAAGCACCCAATCTCTTGGTTTCGATCTCTCCGATGAAGAAAGCAAACGCCGATTGTTTAACAGGTTTTCTATTCTTTTTCTTCGCTGCGATTGAATTCGAACTTTTGAGGTTTATGTGGAGTAATTTGTTGCATGTGGAAAAAAATTTAGGTTGTTGTATAGGAGTAAACAAAGGGGTTACCTTGAGCTGGACTTAGTTTTGGGGAATTGGGTGGAAGCTCACATTCATTCTCTCGATGAAAATGGGATTAAATCCCTAGTTCATGTCCTTGATCTGGTAAAAGAATTGATGTTGTTTTTATTTTGCTTCTTGTTATTGGTTTATCTATTGCTGTGAATATGCTATCTAGCTAAATTTTGCTCATTTGCTTGAGCATGATATTTCTGGTTCTGCTCTTTAAAAATGTGTGAAAATTTAGCTTCCTTTTTCTTATGATAGTTTCATGTTTCTGCAATTACCAGAATTTATCTTGCTTGTGGACAGTTCCAACAAATTCAACATAAGGGAAGAAATGTTTTTTAGTCTTGCTTGAAAGATTTAAAAGTCAGATAATTGTCATGAAATGGTGTTAGATTAATGGTCATAACTTACCCACGGAATTCCTAACATGTTTTTTTTTTTTTCACTTAACGATTGGCAATGCTCTTATTGATATCTGACACACATAATATATCAGACATAATATACTTAGGTTTGACATTAAGTGATGTCTATGCAGATTAGGGATCATGACCTGTGTTTACAAAGTTTGATATACTTGATCCATCTTGACCCTAGTCATAGTCCCACTTGTTTTATACTTCTGATAATTGTTAGAAAATGGATATCTTTGAATTTACGGATTGGTTAGGAGTGGACATTTTATCCTATGGTAAAAGAAAGTAGTTCCAGAGAAACTCCTTGTCTAGGTAAATACAACATTATGATTAGGCATCCAAGATAAGAGTACTCAAACAACCGATCAATATGGCTATGAACCTCACACTGTCTGTATCTCTTTAAGGCAATCAGTGGACGAGTGCTCTTCCTATATTTTACAACGAAATGCTTTCTGTAGCAGAGCACACTTCTTTTTCTAGAGTACATTTTGTAACACATTAAATATCTCTTTGCATGACATGACTCAAATATGATGGATTTGTATATATTTTTTCTGATGGACTTGTAGATTCGGATGTGGATATATCTATTCATTTTTGCATCCTTCTGACCTTATGAAAAGGGGAAAAAAGTTGTAGATACATTGTAGTAGACTTGCCACAGGAATCTCACAAGTGGGTGCTTGGCCTAATCAAGATTATTATTTGTGATGCGACTCTTTTTCCTCTTTTCTAATTATATCAGCTCTCACCATCTTCAGGAAAATCCTGATCTATGGAAGTGGCTATCAGGCCAGGAGGAACCCCCTGAGGAACTGAAAGTAAATCCGGTAAGACGAGAAAATTGATGCGAGCTTACCATATTCTTGTTCTCTGTGTCTTTTCTACTTTAGCTGATTCGCTTCCTTCTCTGTGATCTTTGAAAGGTATTCATGGCCGTGTGGAAGAAGGTGGCTACCAATCTTGACAACCATGCTGCAGTTGAAACTCGTGCTACTCCAGGCCAGTCTTGGGTGAGAGGTTGGGACGATTTCAAGAAGGGCCGAGACAGCCCCATCGTGGGGAATCAATAGCTTTTTTCAAACTCGTCCAAATTAATTATTATGCTATATATCATGCGAGAGCTCTTATTGCCAATGTTGGCATTTGAGAAGAGTACAAAATAAGGAATGGAAATGAACTAGCAGTAGACCGTGAATGTGCTTTGTGATTGGTGTAATATGTATTAAGTTGGGAGTGGATACTGGGTATAGCCAAGTGCTTCAAGACAGTGGATTGTGAATCCACCACTGGTTCAATTCCCGCAAACAATAATATAGAGTAAAAGGAAGATTATTGTTGTCTTTCTATTTGTTTTTCTCCTTTTAGCTTTTTTGTTTTTTGTTTTTATCGTGCTGTGAAACTAAAAAAATTAAAGAAAAACATTGAAACTGAAGAAGGAAGATTATTTTAGATTTGAAATTGACAAAGTGGTAAAGAGTAATTAGATTTATGCTTAAAGTGAATAAAGACCAAATATTGGCATGGAAAGAGAGCACTCAACTCTGTAGTCTGAAGTAGCTGAGCCGCAAACTCACCCTTACCTTCTACATAATCCTCACACCGCCAAATCTCCATCTCCTACTAAAAAATGGCGGACAAAATACCCAATCCCTTAATCTCTCTCTCCCTCCTCCTCATCTTCCTCCTTCGCGCCGCCGCATTGCTGCCGTCGCCGTCGGCGTGGCCGCTCCAATTCCACTCGCTCCTCTACATCAACAGCAGCAGCGGTCTGCAAGTGACGGACCTCTGGTACGACTGGCCCAATGGCCGCAATTTCAACATCATCCAGCACCAGCTGGGGAAGAAGCTCTACGATCTCGAGTGGAACAACGGCACCTCCTTCTACTACACCCTCGACGCCAACCGCGAGTGCCGCACCGTTCTGTTTTCGGTGGGGATTCTCCGTCCTAATTTCCTCGACGGCGCCACCTTCATCGGACAAGAGCACATCGACGGCTTCCTCTGCAATGTGTGGGAAAAGGTCGATTTCATCCGCTACTATGAAGATGTCGACACCAAGAGGCCGGTTTCGTGGACCTTCATCTCCTCAGGTAAATATTATCGCCATTGGTGTGTCTGATTTCTACTTTGATTGTTGGTGTTGAATTTGCATGTGCTGGATAAATTAATATTCAATTGTTTATGTTGTAAATATTGCGATAGAACATAATTTGGGACGATTTGTGTAAATTATAAGAAATGTTTACTTTTGGTGATGGCTCTGGTACGAGCTTTTCCAAATCTTATCCCCATAAACAAAACAGTTTATGCGAAAATTGCATGAAACTGTTCAAAATGTTGATGATTGAGAGGTGTGTTAATTTTAAAAATAAGAGATTTGTTTATAGAAAGAGTGCTAACGTTGTCCTTTTAGAAAAATGTTACTACTAATATTGTTCATATGCATTCGATTCGACTATTTGAAAGTGGGACATGAAATGACGCCATGATTTGATGCCAAACTTTTCATCCAATGATAGATTTGAATAATATATTGTAGTTTGGTTAAATTTGCTTAAACACTATAGTTCATGATCCATTTTTAACAAATGCAACAGTTTAGGATGGATTTGCATGTTTGGCCTAATATTTAGAACAATTTTGAGCTTGTTTGATCATCTAATCATATACTCTCTCCATCCTGCTAAAAGCGGCCACAAATGATTCGACAACGTGACCACTTTTCGCGGGACGAAGATAGGAGTATTATCTATCCAATTTACCAGTGTTCATCTCCTTCTTGTTTGTTGGAAGTGAAAAAATGGTGTTGTAATGAATTTGCAGGGACTAGGGCACATGTGATGACATTTGAGGTTGGGAAAGTGCTTGATGACCCAAACTGGCAAGCTCCTGCTTACTGTTTTGGGAAGGCCAAGAAGAAGAATAAGATACATCATCGCACACCTCTTCTTCTTGAATCTACATTTGGTTTAAATTCGAGAGAGCTCACTAGTATCCCCATGAGGTCTAAGTGAGTTTTAATTTTCCCTAATGTTGGTGTAATTTTTTTGTAGTTGTGTTTGTGTACCTGCTTGCTTGCACAGCTTGATTAACTTCCAAATAAGATAATGCAGTTATATGTTTCACTTGCGTTATCTGTTTCTGCAGTTATCAAACCTGCAAATGCATAGGTAATTGACTTATGGGGTGATTGGTATTTGGTAGGGTGGAATGAAGGATGAAATTGAATGATCATTCCTTACTCAATTACATTCCTTTGTTTGGTTCCTTTTATGATTATGAATGGTCATTTCATTTGCAATCACCATTTATTTGGGATTGAGATTAGTCATTCAATCTCAATCACAAGGTATCAATTATTTCTAATTATTATATAATTATTTTTATTTTTTATTTGGATAAAATTAATTAAAATATTTGTTGATTTTTCAATTTTACTAAACACCACACATCTCCCCCCTACCAAAAAAAATCTTAATTTTTTTTTATAATATTTACAAATCATTTTTAATAAAAATATTATTAGAAAGATTTATTGAATGATATAAATTATATATTTTTAATTTTGTTGATATTGTTTCTTTCTTACGGAAAATGAGTTATTTTATAATTTAAAATTTTCAATCTCATTTAGATTTTATTGCTTTGTGAATTTTAATTATGATCGTTAGAATGAAGTATACACGTTTTAGTGAGTGCGAGTAAAATTAATCAAATTTGAACAACCAAACTCAAATATTTGATCGGTTCGATTTTATTTTTAACTCAAATTTTAATTCCATTTGAATTGGATTTAGACAAAATTAAATTAACATGATATTAAAAAAATCAAATTATTTTTAATATTAAAATATAATTTATTTTTATTAACTAAACTTATTTCATCATATATTTTATTTTTTCATTATATTTCATCGTATGTTTAAAATTTTTAAATTATGTAATAAATTAAATGTGATAATCTATTTGAAAGAAATAATAAATAAAGGTAAAGCTAATGTATTAAACATTGCTGCACATTATGAAATAGAAGAAGTATTCATTTTATTACTTCGATAGATGATAAAGCAACAACACCTCTATATATAGTAAAGGCTACAGCTATAAACCTACACAAAAGATAAGAGTACTAAACACTAAAATAACAAACACTAGTCTGTTACAAAACGTGTCCATCTTTCATTTGCTTAGTACTCACAGGACCATTGGTGTCCTCTTCAGCCAAACCAGATTTCTCCACATTGCATGCATCGTTTACAACATGGTGTTTGGCACTTCCCCTCAATTCGATTGAGATGAAAGAACACACACCAATCTTGTTCTTGAGTCTGGAGAAGAATTGTATTCCCAAAGACTTTGTAAACAAGTCTGCAACTTGCTCTACTGATGGAACATGTTTGAGTAACACTTGCTTTGCTGCAACCTTATCCCGAACGAAATGCACATCCAATTCAATGCGTTTAGTACGTGCATGCAGTATTGGATTAGAAGCTAGAGCTATGGTACTTAAATTATCAACCCAGATAATAGGAGCCAGCTTGAGCTTTAATCCCAATTCACCAAGTAGATAGCCTATCCATGTAACTTTAGACGTTGCATGTGCTAAACTCCTATACTCTGATTCTATGCTTGACCTAGATACCACAGATTGTTTTTTAGAGCACCAAGAAATGAGATTACATCCGAGATAAGTGCAATAACCTGTAACAGATCGTCTATCATCAAGGTCCGACGCCCAATCGGCATCAGAGAATGTTGTAAGAATGTCTGTCTTCTGAATATGTATGCCTTGATCCAAAGAACCAGCCAAATATCGAAGAATACGCTTCACGGCTTTCCAGTGTGTATTAAGAGGACATGGCATATATTGACTCACCTTATTGACACTGAAACTAATCTCGAGACGTGTAATGGTAACATATTGAAGTGCTCCAACGGCGCTCCTATATTGCTTTCCATCCATTGTAGGATTGCCAACATGTTTAGATAACTAAGGAGAAGATATCCTTGGAGTAGGCAGCCCTTTAGCATCAGACATATTCATCTGCTTCAAAATATCTCTGACATAGCGAGCTTGAGAAAGATGCAAGCCTTGTTTAGTCCTTGTAATTTCAATACAAAGAAAGTTATGCACTTCCCCTAGATTCTTCAACAAAAACTGCATGCTTAAGGAAGAAATAACATTGGATATCTCAAGAGAATTGGAGCCAGTAATAAGCATGTCATCAACATATATTAGCAAATATACCACAGAAGCAGAAGAAATTCTATAGAATAGAGAGTGATCAGCGCGAGATTGCAAGAAACCAATACCAAGAAGCACCCTCTTTATAGTAAAAAACCAAGATCTTGAAGCTTGCTTCAAACCATAGATTGCCTTCGTGAGTTTGCAGACTAAGGAAGAATCGGACACTTCAAATCCAGCAGGTTGGCGCATATAAATATCTTCCTCCAAAGTGCCATGAAGGAAAGCATTGTTGACATCAAGATGTGTAATAGGCCAATGAGAGGAGACGGCAATGTGAAGAATGATTCGAATGGTGGAGGGCTTGACGACGGGACTGAAGGTGTCTGTGAAGTCAAAACCAGGTTCCTAAGAAAAACCTTGCGCAACAAGGCGTGCTTTGTAACGAGAGACAGTGCCATCTGCATGTCGTTTGATTTTAAAAACCCATTTTGTACCAATAAGATTCTTGCTAGGAGGTAGATGAGTAAGAGTCCACTTGTTATTTTTGAATAAGGCTTGATATTCAGCCTTCACGGCAACATGCCAAATAGGCACTTGCAAAGCCGTAGTGACTAAAGATGGTTCGGAGTAAAGTGGGGAAGAAGAAGCTATGAGGAGTGAGGGGGGGGGGGGGGTTTAGCTGTGACTTTTGAACGAGTGATCATATGGTGAGAAGGTAGAATAGGAAGAGTAAATGTGGCAGTTGGAGGAGAAGAATCTGTGCTCAGTGAGGAAGCAACTGTGGGAGTAGGACTTGTTGGAATAATAATGGGAGAATGATAATAAAATAATATTTTGGGA